>JANIJG010023339.1:72033-91707 GCA_024611175.1 Megaceryle torquata
CCCGTGGCTCTATTCTAGAGGACACTATTTTGAGTCTAACCATTTTCTACCACCCTCCAAAATAATATGGCAGGCTATTGATGAGTTCTGTGAATTGCAAACAGGTGCACATCACTTCGATTCAATCCAGAGTCACCCAAAATAAACACTCCCCTCCATCAGTACGGTCTTTTGCCAAGAAATCATCATGCCAGGTGGCAATAACCCTGGGCTATGTTGGTTTATATCTTTCAAAATGGTCTGAGTGCATATGTGAAAAGGGAAGCCCTGAGGGCAAAAGGGGAGGATATGACTCCACTCCTCCAGCGCAGTCATCTGCCTGTGCGTGGTTTATTGTGATAAACCAAGAAAGGCAGCCAGCCATGAAAATGCTGCTTAGCAAAGGAGAAGAAATTAAAAGGGAAAGCGAATCGGGGGGGCAAATTAAAACTTTAACAGGTCCCCGATAGCTGACACTCTCATATCCAGTGGGGTTTAAAAAAAAAAAAGCCATCTCCCCCCACCCTACTCAAACTGTTTTTCATTATCACCACAGTTTTGGATGTGTCAATTCAAATGTAAATGTGCACGAGCGCTTCCAAGAGGATTTTAATTACAATGATAGCATCGCTAATTATGGATATGAAAAAAAATACATAAGTGGTAATTCAGGAAGGTGCTCTGCAGAACCTGGTGGTATCAGTCAAAACAAGGCTGGGCAGGGATTTGACGAATCACAGCAGGTCCCATTTTCCTCTCAGGCCAGGAGGTGACAGGCAGACTTCAGCCACATGCGATTGATTCAACATGGGCATTTCTGCCCAAGCTGTTACTAAGCTCACGTGCTCTGCCAGAGGCCTGGCAGCAGGGAAACATTCCAGCTGTACACATGCCCAGCACAGCTCCTCCCAGGCAGTTTGGCTCCTCTGAGAGCTGCTGCAATAAGCCCATTTTGCTGGAGGACTTGCTCCCTTTCTGCCCTGCACTCTTATTCCCATGGGTGCATCGCTGCTTCACTGCCAAGTTAACAAACAGGCTCACTGCAAACCTGTGGCCAACGTTTGCTGCAATCAGGGCTCCAGTGTCCCTGCTCATGCCACAGGACTTCATACGTATGCAGAAACAGGGCTCCTCCAAGGAGGACCAGCCCTCCATACCCAGTTTCCAGAAGGACAATGCAAGGTGCAAGGCCAAGAAAGGGAATGCAGCACATGGAAGAAGAAAGAAGGAAGGTAGAGTCTTGCCCTCAAAAGTCAATGTGAGCTTGAATGAATTTGCTGCTGTCCTTGCTTGTAGGAACAATAAAACACAATCCACATCTGCTTTAATTCCACTGCCCTCGGAAGATACCATGAAATAAAATGTTCCCAGAATCCTGGAAGAACAAGAAGGGAGCTTTCAACAGACATCTCTGCAAACAGCTGGGACAAGTGGTATCTTCAACAGTGGTGTCTCCAGTTCTGGCCTAAAACAGGTGAGGTCTATCTTATTTGAGAAAGAATCGATGCCCTTATGATGTAGGGGTGTCTGCTGGTCTGTAAGGAAGTTCTCTTTGCCAGCAGGAACACTCAGACTCTGTCAGGTCCCAGCCACGTTAGAACACAGTACTTTCTCTTCCTAGTGCCTCTCTGGCAGCACAGGGACCCTCACCCAGCACAGACACATCATGCTCAGTAGCTCGAGTGCTGCTGAACACACTGTTTTGCTTCTGGATGACTGGGATGCAAGCAGCAGGCAGAGTCCATTAATCACCTCCACTCTCCAGAAATAAGACCATGTCAGAGCAACTTGTTCCTCATTGCAATGCAGCAGTCTTCCCAGTGGAGGTTTTCAAGGAAACAGCAGCAAAGAGCACTTCTGAATGGCTGAGGCTGGAACTTCTAAAGGGATCTATGGGAATCAAACATTGAACTCCCAACTGAAAACCTCATGTAGACAATAGCTTGTTACTTCTGTCTGCATTTTGACCCAGACGTACTGATGATTTAATCATACCTGAAGCCAGCACAGATTCTGTTCACAGCAAAAGGGGGAAGACAACTACCACGTGTCACTAAACTCACACTACCTTAACTCTAACCTGCAGGGATAAATAATAACAAGGAAGATGGAGGCATGAAAGCTGTAGCACGTAAGAACAGTGCTGCACACTTCAGCTGTTAGCTGGTATGCCTGAATGTCCAATCCCACCACCCTGGCCTGAGTTCCTGGCAGGCCACAAGACTCACATGCTCACTCGGTGCACGGCAGAGGCTAAAGGGAACAATTATAGTCCTAGGCTCTTGTCCCAGCCAGATGACACTTATTAACTCTAGCTGACATCATTTAGTTCATCCAGGTTTCTGAATGACCTCACTTCTGTGCCTGACACTCTCTCACTAACAGACTTGAAAGCTTCATAAATATCATGCCCAAATAGCTCAAGCAGTGGTTCAGAAAATTAGATGGCGATCAAATGCTGATGTGGAGGGAATCAACTAGATTGGAAATACCACATCTCATCATGCCTGCTGAAGGGGCACACCAGACCAGCAACACACACTCACCCACTAGAGCTGGACAAGTTTAGGGGCCTGTGCATGGCCTGACAAGTTGGGAGGTGTTAACAGAGCTCTGTGGCCTGGGACAAGCCTATTTTAAGCATGTTTCATTGGCATGGGCTAAAGGAGAACCTTTCTCAGTCACACTGTGGACTAGGAAGGGGAGAAAAGGGTGGTACTGGCTTGTTACTGCATCACACAACCCAAAGGGCTTTGGTGTGTTTCCTGGATCCCAGGAAATACAATAAGGTAGATACCTACTCACCGTGCAGGGGATTCAGAGGTGCAACAGAAATGAACTATCTGATCCCAAAGAGCAGACAGGCATCTGCACTCCTTGCTGGCAAATACAACCTTCAGCAAAGAGCATGGCCCAGAGCAGATGGCAACACAAGACAGATCCAGATCACAGAAACCGGTGACAGCAAGGAACTGTTTGTGAACACAAGTCTGTAAACAAAACCTGGGAATTTAGTGCATGCCCTGTAATATCATGACACCTGAATCAGCTTCAGGGAGTGCTCTAGAACCAGCCATCAGCTTGAGAGCCTCATCTCTTCCTCACATAGACCCTTAGGGAGAACCTGATTAAAGCCAGACCTTTATTCTGACACTGCCTCAACTTCCTTGCCCTGGCTGACATGCCTCAAGGCTTCTGCTAATTCTCGATGCTTGCCTCATTTTCCCCAAAACAAAAGCAGAGCATGTGGGAAGACAGAGGGGTTGTATAACTTGATGCCTGGCTGCGTGTCCAACTGTGATGCTCCCAACCTTCTCCTGGACAGGGCACCAGCACAACTGCAAACGAGAAAGGAGAGAGACCTGAACTGGCCTTAAAGAGAATCAAAAAAAAAAAAAAAGATGAAGCTTAGGGTTAGGAGTTAAGAAGTCTAAGAAGGAAAGTTCAATTCATTTTCATTGGGGAAGCACTTTGGCCCTATCTCAGGTTTAACAGAGAGTGACCCTTGCAGGTTACCATACCCTCACACACTGGCCACCTGTAACACTGGACAGGTTAATATTCTTCTCTGTCCAGTGATCATGACTCCTCCAACAGGAAAAACACCACCAATTGTACAGTGTGAGATGAGGAGAAAAAAAAAAAAAACAAACAAACAAACAACACAGAATAAAAGAAATAAAGTCAATTTTAGTCCCATACACATCTCCAGGCAGAACACAGAATACATCTTGACCTGCCTCACTCTCCCTTTTGGAACCTCCATCTGGAATTCAAAACATCTGGATGATTCAGCATATTAAATTATCAGCAATATCCAAGGAGCTGAAATGCTCTCTGCCTGCCCTACTCACACCCACAATGCTCAAAAGTTGAAGACCAGCAGCACCCTGTACCATCATCTTACCCGAACACGAACTTGACAAGTGCTCCCATGCAGACAAACCCCTGCAATGTAGTAAGGTTCCACAACTAGCATAAAAAAAAAGTTCAGCAACTGAAACACCTGCACGAATGATCTCACAACATTTCAAAAAGGGGTTTAGCAGAGCACCCAGGTTTCACAGTTGGTTGCAGTGGTCAGAAATAGCTGCACTGGATTGATGTTCAAGGACCACAAGCAAGAGCTCAAAATAAATTCATGGGAACAAATGAAAATCCTTCTGTAATCACAGAACAAATTCACTGACTTCACTTCACTGTAGAGCAGCAAGCCCTGATGTTGGTGGATGCTGGCTGGCAGACACAGACTGAGGCAGGCTATTACTCTGTGCAATGTAAAGTCGAGGATGAAGGATATAAAAATGTAGAGACCTGCATTAGAAGTCTCACATATGGTCAAGTTATGGGATTTTGCAGGCAGGGAGGAAAATAGACCTAAAAGCTGCAATCCTAGCTATTTTTAGAGGGACAAATATTGCAGCTATGCTCCAGATCTCTCCAGCTGTATTAAAGAACCAGTGTTAACCAAGTTTATTTGCCACAGAGATAGGAGGGAAAGAGCATGGCACCAGAAGGTAAGAGTCTCTTTATGACCACTGCTAAAAAATCCCTACAAAGCCATATAGGCTGCAGAGGCTGGTGAGTTTTTTTCCCTTTGCCCCTTCACAAACCAAAGTTGTCACCACTGTGTGTCTACTGAGCTTGCCTGTCCTCCAGACAAGCCTCCCCAGCCCCATCCCAAGCTCTCATCCCAGTGCTGAGCCACAGGGAAGAGCCCTCGTGCACTCAGCACAGGCACAGGGCAGGTAGATGTATGCTGCTCAACCTCATCTCTCTGCAGTCGCATTTTACCTCTCTCTGTTCACTGCAGATCTTGCACAACCAAAGAGGACGTTTCTGGGCTCCAACGGTTTCTATTCCACACTTAGTGCAAACTTTCTGAAACAAGGAGAGAGGGGGGGAAAAAAAAAAAGGAAAAAAAGGTGGTGTTAGCACATATAGCCCTTGGGAGAGAGAAAGGAAGTGTCAGTCCTGTTTTGTTCCTTCAAAACTTAAAACATGGTACAATTTTCTTATTTATCCTGGAGAACCACTGATCACAGGAAGCTGCTTCAGGTCTATATAGACATGAGACAGGTACATCTACAGCATGGTCCTTGACTGCAGAGCAAGAAGTGAACTGGACAGGGCAAATCAAACCCCGCGACCAGTAGGCATTATTTCTAGAGCATTTTTTTTTAATTCCTCCAACTCCTAAACCCCAGTCACTGCAGCATGGAAAGCAGCTGTAACCAAGTATAAAACAAGCACGGGTTTGTGTAAGGCTGGAAATCCTCTTCTCCTTTCCCTCACGTACGTAGTCTTAAAGCCCGCGGCTTCCCCTCCATCTCAGCACGCGCTCGGCAGCTATTGATTTGTGGCTGCTTCGGCAGCGGGCACGACCGTGCCTGCACGCGCGTTTCCTGAGCAGAGTGCCTGATAACGCCACACGGCCTCTATTGCTGCACAAGGGAACTTTCATGTCTCCGCTGGCATTACAAGCCATTTACAACCTAAATCACCTCATATTATATAATGAAGCTGATGTGTATCAGGCTTGGCTTGCAGCTTGAATGAGAAATTGGATGAATTCTTTGATCCTCACAGAGCAAAAGCCACTCTTCTGAGTGGCCCTGGAGAGCAAAATCTTGCTTAGACATACGAGTTTAATCTCCGCAGCTAAGGTTTTACATATCCCCCCAGCTAGCCCACAGGAGGTCCGTGTCCAGGGATGGAAGTCTCTGCAGCTCACTCAGCCCTCAGTGCCTATGCCTGGAAGAGGAGAGCGGCAGAACGATGGTACCCGAGGCAACAGCTTCACTGCGTGAATAAATGCACCCAACTGTTTTGGTCAGTGTAATCCAGAGGCAGGTCTGTCCCTGACTTACTCCCACAGAAAGTGGGAGGCGTCACCAGCAGCCCCACAGAGGTTGGTGCTCCTCTCTCCATCTCTCTGTTCCTGTCCTCACCCTCATCCTCTCCCAGAGAAATAAGGAACAACCTATTGGGTCCAGTGCATCAACATGGTGCTAACCAAGCCAAGCAGGATTACAGATGCAATTAGCAGACACCACCTGAAATACCCCAAACCCTCCCTCTTTTCAACCAAAATCTGAGGAAGCAACTCAGTCTTAAATACCCTCCAAGATCCCAGTCCCCACACGTATAGCACATTCAAACACTCCCTCTAGTGGAAGTTTCCAAGCCATTTTATTCGTAGCCATAAATCTTGAAAGTTCCAATATAAAACAGGGCTTTCCTCCTCCCCTTCTCTGCAGACAAGCTGGAAAATTGAGCATCACTCACAACCCCTCAGAAGACATAAAAATCAAGGACATTAAATGCAGCCTCATTCCTCATTAAATAAAAGATAAAGCACTTTCTTCTCCTACTTATACTTCACCTTTTCTACATCATGCTGACACTCTCTGCATGGTAAATGACACATTATGCCTTGTTTAACTACTGCTATTGTTAACACACCTGGATTTGCATACATCTTTGTCATGCCATAGTGCATTTATTTCTAAGATAATAAAATCTAATATTAAAAACATTCTTCTTAAGCCAGAAAGTGGCACTTAGAAAATCCATCAGGCTACAAGGAATACCAAACCTCTACTCACAGAAGGGACTTGCTGAAGATAAGTTCTTTGCTACGTTTCAGATGCATCATTACAACACTTCCTGTTATTGAATTAAACGTGCTGCAATGAGACAGTAACAGGGCAAAGCTAGCAAGAGAAATATGAACTTTAAAAATCCATAATTCCCTGACAAGTCATTGCTCATTGCATACAGCACTGCACGGGTGATGGATATCCCTGTGTGAGAGAGAACAAGCTTAAAGTAACAGCCCACTCTGCGTGCCCTGCCAAAGTGTTGACTGTTCCCTGAGCTCAGAACATCAAAAAGCAAAAAGGGGAGAAGCTTGGGGCACCCAGTCAGCAGTGTCCTGAGCTTGCACAAAGATGGAAAGTGCAGACAAGTTGAAAGCAGCTGCAAAATGCACACTGCAGAAATAGGGTCTCGCCTTGAATCAACCTGGATATGAATGCTCCTGAACTGCCCAACAGATTCCAGAGAAAAAAAAAAAGAGTAACTATAAAAAACCCCACCAGAAATAAGCACTTCTCTGAGATATGCTGGTCATAGCCCTACACAGAGCCTTGGGCTCACACAGCCTCACTAGCTGAGAGAGGTAACGACCTGCAACTGCAAATGGACAGGGCAGGGAATCATCTGAATCAGGTCCGCACGGTGGCAACAGGACCTAGCTGGCTTCAGACAAAGTGAGAGCAGGATCGCCAAGGGAAGAAAGCAAGAATACAGCACATCCTGTTATTCCACATGCTTGAAATGCCGGAAACAGGCAGCCGGCTCCCGTTGGCCATCTAGCCCTTTATTTTCCACAGGCATATGTGCACTGAGCCCAAATTCCTGTCCAAGGGAAGTGCCCTGGAGCTCCCATTAAACCAGACCTTCCACTTCCCAGTACCTTACTGCCGCTTCCTTCCCCACCCCTTCCTAAAAAGCTACTTTCTCCCTGGCTTAGGACCCAGGGGTTCAAAGTGCTGCAGCCAGCCATGGACCAGTGTGGGCCCAGCCTGGCTGCCACTCTGCACAAGAACTGCACCTCACAAACTCCAGCAGCACCAGCGTGAGGGGTTCTCCATTGCAGTCTGCAAGGCTGCTTAGCCATGGAGGTGCCAACACACATCACTCCATGGTTAAAGAGCAGGTTTTACCCAATGCTGTCCTGTGGGCTCCACGGGACATCTCCTCACTGACAGGGTGGGTAACATCTGCAAGTATCTCCTTATCTCCAATACCCACCAGGAACAGAGTCAGCACAGGCTGCTCCCTTCCACCCTCACCAGCAAGTCAGAAACACTTCTGCACCCAGCAGGTACCCTCGCCTCTCCCCAGGCAACACGCTGAGGCAAAGTCACTTACACAGGTATCTCCCCAGGGAAAGATGGGCTTCAAGTGCAGGAAAAACAGCCTCCCAGCAGAGGGAGGATAAGGTGGTTGCCTTGGAGATCATCATCTCCACAGCAATACAGATTAACCCTTTGGCTGCAAAATCTCTACAAGCAACAACCAACCCCTAGGGCACTGGTTGAACCACAGTCTCCCCACTAACTGATGTTGCCTCTCCAACAGCACCCATGCAGTCCTTCCAACAACATATACAAACGTGGGCAGTCGATGCACAGCCTAATTTATGTATCAGGGTTGGAAACCTTACACTGGTTTGGAACTTAGAAGACAGACTTGAGTCCTCTGAAGAGTGGCATTACTGAGAGGTCTACAGGCAGACCCTGCAGTAAATAACACCAGACTATTCTATGAGTTGCCTCTGATGGCTGCATGTTTCTGCCCCTTCTCCCACTCTGCAAACCCACAGTGGGAGATCAGAGGGTGCTGGTGAATCCTGTCTCAGCACTAAGTGTGGTTTAGGTACTTTGGAATCCTGAAGAATAAGGTAACCAGGGTGAAAGAAAACACCCAATGGTCTGACAGCACTGACCTAGATAAGTGGGGCTAAGGTAAGATAACTCTGCAAGCTGCCTAGTTTCCAAGAGGCCTGGGTGCCTTCCCTAGATGAATCTCCTATCAGGAACAGGCAGGAACCTGTGTGACCCAACCCACCTTTTTGCAATCCTGACAAAAGACTGATGTGCTACCCAGCAGCCCGAGCAGTTCACCGCAGAGCAGACACTTGGAGAGGCCATTCCCCATTGCATTCTTTCTCATGTTTTCCAGCCGCTCCACCAGGCGCCTGGAGGGAAAGAGGCAGAACAGAGGTCACAGCACTCACCTTGGAAACTGAAATGCATGGTACTGAGGCGTGCCAGAAACCTGCAGCTGCATGCTCCAGACTCAGCCCACCTTTGCTGCTTCTGTGCAGTTCTAGGCACCTTGTTGGGACTACACCTCTTCGGCCTCTGCACTCGGTGTTTCCTATCAGCTGGCCCTTGGTCTTCAGGGGATACAAACCCCTGTAAGTCCATCTACTGATGCTCACCAAGCCCAGAATAATCAAAACTACAAATACCACTGAGACACCTGACTCAGCCAGTGGGTGCAGGGCAGACACCTCACGAGAAGAGTTTGAGCACACACCCTTCAGTGTGCGCGCAGTGTCACTGGGGCCACACCATCTAGGAACAATCATTTCCTCCTTATAGAGCAGGGGAAACCTTTGTTGCTCAGATCAGGACAAGTCAGAGTGTGACAGGAAAGGGCAGAGGAGTTAGATCTGCCAAGCCCTGCTCCATTTTGACACACACTCCCTGAAAGCAGCACTGCAGGCGTACGACTTGCCAACATCCCATTAGAAGCAGGAAGGCCAGACTGAAGCCATCAGACCAAAACGAGCCTGACTACAGCACAGGAATACCAGGAACCAGTCCCTGCTTCATTTGACAGCCCACTTGGAAGACAGGAAGCACATACGTATGCCCAATGTCCATAGCAGCAGGACTACAAAGGGAAGGGAGGGGGGATAAACAATTAGGATGCAGGATGTGGAGAGCACGCAAAGCAAGGCTGATGTCTTGAGATCACTGCTTGGCAATCCTCAGGCATCCATCTGTAGATGGGGATGATAACAGTCAGGCCATTTATCAGAGGCAGTGACCAGCCGCAGCCACACGCAGCTGCCTGTGCAACCCCATTCTCATCAGCGCTAATGTCCCATCAACCGAGTCCCGTACTGAGAGGAAGGTGAGCTCTGTTTGAAAGAGGTACTGACTGCGGTGATGAGGTCAGACAGCACAGCTAGGCTGAGACACCATTAGTAGATTTATGATGCTGGACTTCAGCAAGAGAGAACTTTCAGGACTTAACAAAGGCATTTCAGAGAAGGCTTCAGCACAAGAACAACAAGGCTATCACTGTCTACAGCTACACCAACCATCACACCAGAACCATCATCCCCTTGGGGTTGCTGGGGTCTCCCATGTATCAAACTTCACTGTTGATTCTCATTAGCATTCATTAATGTGCACCACACAGGGACAGAGTGAAGGGCAGGGGCAGGAAGCTGGGCCTGCTGGACATGGGCTGAGAGTTGCTGGGGTTTCCTGTCTCAAGAACATAAAACACTGCTGGGAAATGCTGCAGGACTGCCAGGAAATGCCACAGGACTGCCAGGAAATGCCACAGGACTGCCAGACTCCCTAAAGGCAGTCAGTGTAGGATGACCACAGACACAGCTGAGGTGAGACCTCCAGCAGGACTGAAAGCAAATGGAAATCTGCAGCAGCAAAAGGATGCCCATATATTAAATAATTCAAGCTACAAACCCCTTCTGCAGGGCTCAGCCAACTAGAACATCAACTCGTTCACTGCTCCAGGGAAAATCCCAGGGGGCTACCGCAGACACAGGAAAACCTAACTGTGCTGCCAACAGCAGCTTCTGAGCCACACGGTCCACCAGCAGTGGGTGTAGCTGCACAGCTCAGCACCTTCCCCAGCCCCTTCCAGAGCCACTGGGGCAACTGCCTTAGCACAGGCTGCATTTGCCGGGGACTGTGGCAACGGCTGCAACCACAGCAAGTCCCAAGGCTTAAAGAAGGCGTGAGAAAGGCTTGAGATGTGGAGAGAAGAAAAACATCACATCCTGCCCGACGTTCAATACCTCCAAACAAGCAACATGGAAGGGGAAAATAACTGACCTAAGAGATGCTCTGACTGATGGAGGCTGAGCTCAGGCAGCTGGGAAAGCCACTCCTATGTCTGCGCTGACCTTTCCTTCTGAGGGAAGGGGACAAATGAACGTGACCATACCCAATGCGCTGCTGCTCGATGATGTCCAATTTCTCCGCCTTGCGGATGACTTCCAGAATGACCTCAAGTTCCTTTGGGCTCAGAGCCTGCATCTTCCTCTGCTTCTCAGTCTGGAACGTGTGCACTGACCAGCCCGTCTGAAGCCTGTGGGAGGGGGTGGAGGGAAGAAATTCAGCTGTGAAAGGAAAGCACAAAACCCCTGCCCTGCCCCACAGGCCAAACCTCCCAGGCACACAGAGCCCACGTCAGCCTTCCATCAGAGACGTCTGTTCCCTGGCTAACACCCAAAGCAGGAGTCTCTTCTCACTGACCAGATCAGCACGTCACTCCTCCAGCAGCACTGAGTGCTCTCTCCCTGCCCTCTAATCTCCCTTTCTACTCCAGTTTGTATTTTACCATGCCATGTCCTCACTCCTGTTTGGCTCTGCCCATAAAGTGCACCCAGGGCTGGCTGTCCTGGGAGTACCCTTGAAGGGATGGGTGCTAGCGCCAGACACCACAAACAGCAACAGCAGACCCCCAAATACAGGGACTACCTGCACCCTCCTGCCTCTAGATCATGTTTTTCTAAGGTCCTCAGTTCAAATACACACATCACCAGGCAGGATTGGAAACATAAATTTGGCAATTTCCTCCCCTGGCCTAAGCAATACCCACACAAGGACTTTAGCGAGCCCCTTCCCTCCATGCCTCACATACGACAGCCAACATTTCTCCTTAGCTCACTTAGGGACAGGCAGGAGCTTTCACAGCACAATTAATTGCCATTCAGTCGGGGTTTAGAGGTCACTGGATAAAGTCACGGCTGCTACCAGAACACAGGGCACTGTCAGACACAGTTGTCTTAATAAGGCGTTCAGAAGGCTGGAGCAGTGGCAGTGCTGTGCCCTGTTCCCAGTCAGGCAGTCCCCTCAGACACAGGGCCACCCACTATTTTCTAATACTGCAGCAGGTTGACCTCAGAGATTCAGATGAGAGCAGAGGTGGCAGTGGCATGACAGCGGCTACAAATGCAATTCTAGCGCTTGACTCATCTTCAGCCCTTTTTTCTTTAGATTATGCAGCAATTTAACTTCAAGGGAAAATGAGATCAAATGACAAGTTCCTAAAACAAAAGAGCACTGGCAGCTGGGGGATGCCATTAATTGTATTTAGGGCACTGCAGAGATATGAGCCTGCCTCCGTCTGTCCTTTCACCCAGTGGAGGACTCCCACCACACACCAGCCACTCTGCAAGCCACACTGCAGGCTGGAAGCTCCGAGCTGCAGCCACACACCAAGCCCCAGCTTCACAGGCTCCTGTCCCACCCAAGCAGCATGCTTCCAGGGTACGGAGGGGTCTGCGTGACAGACAAACTCCCGCCTCCCAACCGCACTGGGGATGAGGCCAGTGACTCACACAGATACCATGAAAACATTGAGGCCAGAGCTGAGGCTGGGAGGAGAGGAGTGAGGTGAGGACTCACTTGGCACGCAGAGCCAGCTGCCGGTCGTTGGGGCACACCCACTGGCCCGTCCCGCTGCCAAAAATCGTGTCAGCCATGGCACTGGGCTGGGGAGGAGCAGCGGAGATCACACCTGTAAGAAGCAAACAGCAGCTCTCAGCACAGCTGCCACTCCACCCTCCCGAAAGCACAGGGCAGCTCTTGGCACAGCCTTGTTAACCATCCTAAAGGGCCACTCTTCTGGCATGAAGAACAGAGGTGATCTGCTGGCATTGCACACAGTGGAAGTGACGGACTCTCACCCACAGACAGCAATAAAAACATACCACCAGCCTTGTAAAATATAAGCCAATAAATGCCTTCAAATACCGTGATGACAAGGCTGGAAGTTTAGATTTTATGGTACTCTGGAGGAAGAAAAAAAAAAAAAAAGCCAGAGACTCTTTGTCAGCTCTGATTTTTCATTTCAAACTAAAGAAAGGAGTTGTTTGTAAGAATAATCTTTGCCCCACCACCTCTAGAGCCCCAATGCTGCAGTACTGACAAAGAAAGCCACTCTAAAGGACACAAAGAAGCTACAGTTGCCTTTTTTTTACCTCTTAATGGGGTAACAAACAAAAACCCACGCGACAATCAGCATGAATAGCGGCAAGTCATTTCGTTCATTAAAACTGCCTCCATAATAGCCTGATATTTATAACTACTGCCTACAATAGCAGCTTGTTTGCATTCTCTGATGGTTAAGACAGCACCTCTTGCAGCAGCTCTCCTACTGGGGCTCCTGGAACCAGCATGGTCACACCATTGATTCCTCGTGTTCAGTGACAAATTGACTGTGAACTTATCAGTGAAGGCGACAAGAGGCAACTTCCATTCGCCCATGGGAGAAATGCATCTCCAAAACTTTGCAGCTGAGAAGTTCCAAATCCTACCAGCAGCTCAGATTAATGGAAAGCATCAAGGGACAGGTGCAGCCAAAAGATTTCAGTGGAGGCAAAACTGGTGTTGATTTACTGAGCTTTTCTCCAGCTGGATTTGATCTCCATCAGAGAAAGTGTCTCACAAGCCCTAATGCATAATTTTCCAGGTATTAATACTCACCTTCCCCAGCACAGACACTTGTCAGCTTTGAAACCATACCTGCTGGGCAGAGATAACGTGTTTAATGCTGTTTGGCAAACACAAATCAGATCCAATAGCAGGAAAGGTACATCACCTGCCAACTGTGCCGTAGTTCCCAAGAAAACACATGTTCCAGTCTCAATCCACGGCACGCTGACCCCAGCAGCGCCCGCGGCTCAACGTGTGGCACCTACACTTGCTATCTGCTGCTGACACACAGAGCCTTCGGCTGCTGTGCCAGGCACGGAGGCATCGCTGGCTGCCCAGCCTTGGCCCACTTACATAGGCAGGCACAGATCTTGAGTAAAGTGATCTCACCCTCTCTAGGCTGAGCTCCCCTTGTGCCACACACGCCAAGCTCACCCCCAGCACAGAAACACTGCCCTGCATTAGAGAAGTGACACCTATTTCCCGACAAACTCTGCAGCTTGAGAGCCACAACGCTTACAAACAATAAAACAGCTCCCTGCTCTCTGACCATCCAGTTTCTGGAGAGAGTCAGAAAACTCAGCACTTACAACGGTTAGGAAAGAATAGGAGGAATTCCACAGAAAGCACGGATTTCTTTCAGTGCAAGGGGACAGATGTATAGAAAGTGCTAACAGTTCAACACAACGCTCAGCAGCACAATCCAACTGTACAGCAAAGAGGCATGGAGAAGATGGGAGACTACAGGAAAGGTCTGCAGAGAAAGAGGGCTGAGACAGGAAGAAGTGTCACACAATTTTTTAAACCTTTACTTCACGAGTTAAGGTGATCGCTTTTCAAAGGGATCATCGCTAGAAGAAATACTTGAGCCCTGGCATCTTCCATTTACCAAGCATTTTCCCCACTCTGCTCAGTGCCACACATGCTGTGGGTCTGCATTTCCACCTTGTCCCAGAACACCTCCTGCTCTTTTCTTCTTCACAATCTCAAGCAAGGAGAGAAGGCAGGCCTCGCACACATCCCACAGCAGCTCACACACAGGGGAGCAATCAAGCATTACCAGCAAAAGAATACAGAGGCTTCCACCCCCGGGACAGTATTAAAAGCAGAAAGAAGCTACAATTTCACACAGAATGCTTGACCTGGGATTTTCCAGAGATTTTCCAAGCCTGTGATGTGTTCTTACAGGATTATATGCACACACAGCCCCCTACACAAATGCATACATTAAATTTCTCTTCAGATATACCACATACTCTTTCCTCCCATTCACACACACCTGAAGAACAGCCCAGCCCACACCCCCAGTGTCCACTGGTGAGGCTGAACGCAACCACAGCAACGTGACCAGCACTGGGCAGCTGAGTGATGTTCAGCATAAACCCTAGAGCTGGAGATGAGCCCCATACCACAGTCAGGGCAGAGGAGTTTGCTTTGCCAGCAGCTGTGCTGAATACATCTGCTCCTCCTCTGCAGAGCTTTATCTGCTCTAACAGAGCTGAAGGCAAGTTAGAATAGAGCACATCAGCTGAGCATTTTTCTCAGGAGAGACCTAAACACATTCTCCAGGCTCATACCACAGAGCACTTTTCTCAGCATGACTGAACAAAAACAAGCAATGTCATGCTCTTTTGCCTCTTGTTACTCAGCATACGCTTTCTGTTCTCCACCATTCCCCAAGCAGCATCTGCAAAGAGAGAAGGAAAACAAAGCACAGCCTAGAAATCCATCATAGCCCAAAACAGTCTTCAGATAGATGATTCCCTAAAATATTTAGAGGAGCATTTTCTTTCGGCAGCGTTGGGTTTCTGCTGCTCCCTCTGATGTAAACTGGCATTGCAGGTGGCTCTGCACCTTTGCCTCTGGAAAACACCCCAGCATGGTCTGACACAACTACCTCAGAGAAGGAAACAAGAATGACATGCCACAGTCTGCTGGGGTGGACACATTGCCCTAGCAGGACCAGAGGGGAAGAAATACCTTGCACAGCCACGGGAATGATGCCAGAAAAATGGTACCAGTATCTGGAAGGCATTAAGCATCCTCCCTCTTATCTCCGTACAGGACAAGAAGTACAGTGGAATCAGCCTAATCAGAAACACCAAGATAGCAAAACCACGCCAGCCGGGGGAATGATTTCTACATCCCTCTCTTGCAGTCAGCCTCCACTCCATTCTCTCTCAAAAAACGCTCCAGTTAGCACCTACCTCACCAAGCCATCCCCTCCCTGTCCTCTGCTCCTCTCAACAAGTTAACAAAGGACAGAAGCAGCCAATGTCTAGCAGGGAGAGAGCAAGAGGAATCCACAGCTCTTGGCCCTGCTGCCAAGTCCACTGCATGCAGAATAAAGGGGAATTGCAAATACTTAAGAGTTACAGACAGAAAACTTCCCACTCCAAGATTCCGCTTTTCACTTGAATTAAGAATTAAAAGAGAGCTCTTATCAATAGTCTACGACCTGCTTTAAAAGCCCTCCACCTGTTTGTTCCTTTCCTATGATGGAGGAAGTCATGTGAAACAAAACCTCATTAAATCTGAGTCCACCTGGCTGCCCTTGGCACAGAAACTAAGAGGAGTGCTGCAAGGAAAGAGCGCAGCCCCGCAGCAAGCCAGCCCTGAGCATGGGGCCAGGAGCATGCTGGAGAATGCAGAACCAAGCACATCTCCGCCTGCAGCTCTGACATAGCAGAATAGCAACATGAATATCACTTATTTTTACCTTAATAACAGAGTGCCATCATAGCAGGTCATGCCAAAGGTCCAATGAGCACAGAACCTGCTATCGGACCAGCTGCAACAGCGGATGCTTACAGAAGAGCTTAAGAACAGAGAACACAGCGGTACTTTTCCAGAATTCCCTCCCAACCTCAAAAATTCCTGGATCATTCACTCCCTGGGCCAGGCTGTAGCTCTGTATTTAACACCCTTAACATTCTTCTGTCCCAAATTTATCAGCTTGCTTCTTCAGCTCACATACACCTTCGGCATCATCACGCTACACCAAGTCCCTTCCCCACTCCTCCACCTCAACCACATTTTGGCTTTACCTTGACTACATCAAAGTTAAAACTGAAGGGCTTGTTGACATTGAGGTAGTTGCTGCAGCAGAAAACACCTCCTTGCAGCAGTGAAAGCAGAGCCCCCACAAGCCCTCTTGCAGCTGGGCTGATTACAGGTGCCCATGAAGCATTAATTCCTCAGAGCCCTGCAAATACAAAAATGTCCTGTACAGGCCCATAAGGAGCTCTCCAGTCAGCTTTCATTTGCCTGGTTGTTTCAGCTAAGCAGCTCATGTCTATATTAATTTGCTTTTATAGGAAATTAATTAGGCAATTTTTTTTTTAAATACTTAATTTAAAAAAAAAAAATTAAACATTTGGCCAGAGATGAGTTTTCAATTCCCAAGCCAAGCTGTGCCAGTGTAATTAACTTGCCTGCTTTGAGGGCATCACCTCCCCCAGGACTCCCGGCTTGCACCAGGTATCGTGCCGGCCTGTTTTTCCTTTTAGCTGCTGCTCCCTCAAAGAGGCAGTGTAATTACTCTTTGCTCCATGCACCAGACCCCATTATCCCTGGGAAACCTTAGCAACTAAGTGAGTGTTTGCTCTTGTTGCTATGCCAGAGGATAAATGACTAGCGGGGATAGATAAGGTTAACCCAGTCTCTGCCTCCCACCCACTGCCAGCCAGTCCATTCTTCTCCCAGACACTGGTCGCACAGCAGGGAGACAAGTGCAAGCAGGCAGGGAAAGGCTATTTAGTCCAGACACAAGTCTTCTCCTGTTTTAAAGATCCTCCTGCCACAGCTGTATTTCAAAGCACATGACTGTTTTAAAGTGACAGAATAGCCCTTGGGGCTGTAGAAGACGAACACTTGACTTTGGAGATACAGCCAAGTCTCAAAGCCAGAGAAGGGGAGTAACTGTGTAAGTGCTGGCCTGAATCAAGTTCTTCTTACACAGAAACCACTTAGAACTGTCCCTTCACCCCTACATCCAGCAGCTTGTTAGCCCCTCCAGTGGCAGAGAAGCCTGCTGTAAGCACTGACATTTTATAGGGGCTAAGCCATCAGGAAGCGCAAGTACAGGTGAGCTGAGCAATCCTCACCACCCTCCAGCTCCTCGCTCTCAGGGAGAGAGCTGGGCTGGCACACAGGGACACAGCCAAGAAACAGCTTTCTGCAATCTCTTACCGTGACAAATCCCCACATCGGTGCAAAACTTTGGCAGCATATGGAGAGCCAAGTGACACAAGGAATCCAATATGGTCAGACTTGACTTGCAGCTTTGCACCCCGGGCCAACAGAGACAAGGAAAACACAATGTCCAAATAAACACCACAAAGCCTTGGCAAGCTTTGGGACAAAAACCCAATCAGACTTTCTACCCAACTGTCCCACCACAAAGGTTCAACCTAAGCAGCAGCAGTGACGCAGGGAAGACCTCATTCAGAGCCATATATATTCGATTTTGGTTGGCCCAGCTCAAGGAAAGCACAAAGTGCCTTCAGCACATGGAAAAGGAAAGAAGTGTCTTTATCATATAAAGCCAAGCTGGAAAAGGAGCAAGTGAGGATGAGGTTTGGAGGGGAAATAAAGAAGGCTGCTTCCAAATTTTAGCAGCTGTGGCAAGAAGCCTAACTACTTTTAAGACAGAGCTTGTTAAAGACCTTATAAAATACAATGCCCTGGAGGTCCATGCCAGTCCCCTGAGCGAGAAGATAAAATCAGCTCTACAGGAAAACCGCCATACGGGACCAACAATTGTGTATTAATGAGAGGCACTTATTAGCATGGCTACTTGATATATGGTAAGCTATAAAGAACTAGTTTTTGCTCATGCAAAGCACTCTTCTGGCTCCTCAGCACCCTACGATGCTGGGGACGAAAGCCAGCACTATTCTACCTGCCAAGGTGTATCTTTATTTACCAGACTGTGGCCCTATTTCCTTCTGATCCCCTGCCAGGCAGGTGCTTGTGCAAAGTGAATAATTCATGAAGACAGCAGGCTCCTTCTGACTCACATTCTAGGGCAGGTTGATTTGGCATAGGCCTAGGAGAAGCAAATTAGCATCTAAATGGCCAATTAGAGAGACTCATTTCATTATTCTGATATGCTAAAAAACTCAGGAGGCCTTCTGCAGCTGGAGGTTGGCAGGGTGGAATCGGCACCTCCCAGCCTCCAGAGAAGCATCAAGTTTCTTAGAAAGAATTGGACACAGCGGGGAAGTACTGAGCACGGGCCAGCGCTTGTCAAGGAATCCCTTGCAGGAGAACCGCATGCCAGCCTATTTCGCGGTAACCTAGCAAACCAGGAAAAACATGGTTCATGGCCGGTGGAGAAACTCTGCTGAGCAGCCTGACCCCAGGCCTTGCCAAAAGCTCCGTACCCAGCATAGCTCCAAGCCACAGGCCTGCCATGGCATCTGGAGGATGAAATACCCTTTCTCAGCATCCATAAGCTGTAGTATTGGTTTTAAGTATCCTAGAAAGCATTTGAAGAACACACAAGCACGACCAGCAGTAACTCCAAGACCTTTATCACCCTCAACATTGTTGGCACAAGCAAAAAGAAAGTCATGGACCTTGACCAGGCCCCGAGGAGTATCCGAACCAAGCTGCAGCAGACTAAAAACCATGGCAGCGGGCACAGCACATCATTCTTACCTGCACATACAACAGCACCCATCACCTTATGTCAAAGTGCCCAAAAGGACCAGGATAATCCATCCTCCGTAAAATGCACATGGCAGCTCCCACCACACAACAGGCACAAGCCCAACAGCTCTCATGGGGGCTGATAAGAGATTTGATGGAGAATTTCAGTCTCCCACTCCTGGCTTGTTTCTCCCATGCATCACTTGCATTCACTTACCTTGAGGAGGCTGAATTTTGGTGGAACTGCTGAAAGCAGTCCAGAAACACGGCCAGGGGAACTGCACAGGAACTGAGGTGGAGCTCAGCCATTTGGACTGCTCTCAGCAGCATTTCGGGTCAGATTCTCCCACCAGCGGAGCACCGGCTCTGGGTGTCCCATGCCCCCCCCCTCCCAGAGCTGCTCTCGAGCCCCAGCTTGCCCGGGAACGGGCCGTTCCCCTGCAGGAACCCATGCGGCCAGTACGTACCAACACCTAAAACTCCGCTCGAAACTCCGCACGAAGCTCCCGTCCACCCTCACGGCAGAGCTGCACCGCTCGCTCCCCCCGGCACGGAGACCTCCTCCGCGCACCCACCTGCCCTCCGGCCTCGGACCCGGTAAAACCCGCTGCCGGCTCGGCCACGGGCCACGCCGGTACGCGGCAGAGAGCTGGCCCCCCCCTCCGTTCCTCCGGGACAGAAGCGGAAACGGCGCACACCTGGCCCTGCACCGCCCTGCACCGCGGCGCCACCGCCTCCTCCTCCCGCCCCGGCGGCGCCGCCCGCG
>JANIJG010023340.1:0-12482 GCA_024611175.1 Megaceryle torquata
CTGAGGGCCATGGGTCAGTGGTGTCCTGGCAGTCCTGGGTTAATGGTTAGACTTGGTGATCTTGAAGGGCTCTTCCAACCAGAACAAGTCCATGATTCTACAATTCTAAAAACCCAGATGGGCAAAGTTGGGCACTGTCCTTTTCCCATCTTATAGGCTGTGTGCATTCTAGGTAAACTGGGAGAGATGAAAAAGGCATCACAGCCAGGAGAATGGATGGCAAAAAGGTTTTAATACTTCAGTGGATCAATTATGTGAAGAAGAACAGGACCAGTCCCCTGTGGTGGTGTTAACCAGTGCCCTTGCAGAGAGCAAAGAGCAGTCCTGGTCTCACCAACTTAGTCCTGACCCACGAAAGTCACATCCTCCCAGAAGGAAGAAAGGATGAACAAGTGCACAGCTAACCAGAAGCCCAGGAAGAAGAGGTATGTGCTCAGTGCTTCTCCCTCCTGCAAAACGAAAGGACCTCAGGGAGCTGCTGCAACCTCTTGCCTAGATGGTACTTCTGCAGCTCCCTCCTTCCCGGGGTTCTCCAGTGGATGTGGAAACTGCCTTGCAGCTCATGGGCAGGCTGTGGAGATGTCTTGTTAGGTCAGGAAAATATTGTCCCCCTCCTATTTAATGGGATGAGTATAGATATGGGGGAAAAGAACAAAACCCACCCAGGACTGTGTTTAAAGTCTTTTCCAGCCATGGGTGACCCATCACAGCCACTGATAAGTTGATCCACTTTGAATTATCTTTCCTAGTGAAGAGCAACTGGATGTGATTCCTTGTTTGATTTGTGCCCTGCTTTAACATCTACCCTCAGGATCTTATCTCTTTGTCTGATGGACTGACAAGTGATGCCAGATTTCTGCACTAAACGAGGGGGTCTTACAGACTGTGCTTCATCCACCCCTTGGCCGCCTTCTTTTATAACAAAGCAACTTGAACTCGCGGGTCCTCTGCAGTTAACTCAGACTCTCCAAACATTCATTTATCTCTGCTCTTGTTTTCAATGTGCATACCAGAAGAAGATGCATTGTCCCAGTCAACTGTGAGCCTACTGCTACATATAGACATGATACTTGGATCTCTCCTTGTGATATCCCTGGCTTACGCATCCAAAAATTGTACCACCTTCATCATCACACTGTGGGCCTCTGTACTGATCATACTTTGGTTGATGTTCACCATACTCATTGATAGCTCATGTCCTTCTCACTGTGTCATCTAGGCTGCCTTGTACCATCAGGATCTCCTACCAGGGTTTTGTTTCTTCTGTAGACATCAATGGTGAGAGGCCTCATGTGTTGCTGACAGGTATGATGAGAGTGCACTGATCCCTTGGGCACCACACTTTCCTGCTAATGTTTCCCATCTGTTGGCAGAAGCTGCAGTCATTCAAGTGCTTTGAATACCTTTAATGTGTGCCATGTTCATTTTAGATCATCCTATCTGTCCATCAAAGGGCTATGGGGTAGAAAATCTTATATCTTGCAGGAGTACATTAAGTAAGCAGCATTGCTTTTAATAGCCACGGTGCTAATCGAGCCTTCCCTTTAAGTCTTACATGGAGAACTGACAAAAAAAAAGATGCATCGCCATCAATTGCTTTTTATTTGGCTGAACTGCCTTAACACCCAGACTTTCACATGTAATTACAAAAACAGAGCATAACCTGGAGCAAAGAGTTTCTCATGAGTAGGGCTACCTCTTCAATCCCACCCCCTTCTCCAGCTCTGCTCTCCTTCTTCTCCCTTTAGTGTCAGCCCAACTACGAGCTCTGCCAGTGCACCATAAAGGGTTTGTCATGTCATGCTATGAGCATGAACAACTTTCCCTGCCGTGGGTTGTTCCCTCTTGCCCTCCAAAGTTTGGCAAAGGCCTTTGAGAAGCTATCTGCAGCACCTCACATCCCCTGCCGTGCAGCAGTACGTGTGGCAGGGTGCAGATGGGATGGGAAGGTATGGAGGTGTCTCTGATATGATGCTATGAACTGCCAGTCCCTTGCCATGGCATGGTTGCAGTTCCTGGTTTCTGCCAGGAGGATTATGGCAACGTCCCCAGCACTGGGGAGCTTGGAGTGGTGTAAAGAACATCAACTTGCAAGGAAGTGCCAGAGTCACCTTGCTTTTCTGCAGTCCCATGTCCATCCATCCATCCATCCTGGCAGGTGGGATGAGCAGGCTACCTGTCCATCTGGCCCCCACAATACTCTTAATTTGAGTTAGAACTATAATTAAAAATGATATAAAACTACAAATGCATGAAGAAAACATGGCCTCTGGGAGAAAGCACAGAGTGTGTGTGTCCCACTTGGCCAGGTACTAACCAATGGACTGGTGTGGATGTCATTAAGGCACGTGAAAAGGGGGAAGATACTGGGCCAGTGAACTAAGGTTGGGTATTTTAACTGGAACAATTAGTTTCTCAAATTAGAGGGCTTATGTCATAGCATCATAGAATCATTTAGTTTGGAAAAGACCTTTAAGATCATTGAGTCCAACCATTAATCGTACTCTACCGAGTCCACCACTAAGCCATATCCCCAAGCACCACATCTAGATGACTTTTAAACACATCCAGGGAACAAACCTACTTGGACTTGATTATGAGACAGAGATCACCCATAGGAAAATGAGTGATCCAAAAGTGGTGTTGGACAACAGTTTATGTTTGGACATAGTTTCAGAATAGTCCCTCAGCTGGCAATACAGTTTGTCATGAATATTTCAGCACTTGATGCAATTTTCAAGTCCCAGTTCTAGGAGTTACACAATGATGCCTTTTTGTTTGTTTGTTTGTTTTTCTTCCCTCTCCAAAAGTAATTTGTAAAAACTCTTGTAATTATGGAGAAAAGCTGAAAAGTGAGACCTCATGCACCTTAAACGTGAGCAGGCTGATAAAAAAATACCTTAGTCTTAGCTAAAGAAGTTTAACCTAAAGCTGGTGATATGGGAGAGAAGGATGGGCTGTGGATTTTTTACTGCTGATGGCATCACGTGTTCTGCTTGGTCTTTTTTATTGAAAAGGCTTTTTTAGGACCTGAGTGGACCTCTGCTTCACTTCCTACATATCAGTTTGGAAACCAGGGAGCTGAAGCAATATCAGATCTCATTTATGCAGCTTGAAGAGGGCAGATGTGACAATATATTGTTTCTGCAATTAGAGAAGCACCTTAATGATGGCAGCCACAAAGCTTAGGGTCGAGGAAGAAAGCAAATGCCATCAAATCCTGAGGAGCAACAACACCCGTGTCCTGTACATCAACCATCAGTGATTTTAAGGGGAAATTCAGAGAAAAAACGGAAAACAATTTGGAAATGTTTTCTGACCACGCTATGATGCAAAGCCAGATGTTGCCCCTTGCCACAGTAATAGTGTAGTGAGCACTAAGCTTTTAAGTGCTCTTTGCAAAACCCACTGTGGCCTCCCACAAAGCCTTTTGAAGCACAATGTGGAGACTGTTTAGTCCTTTATATAAGTCCTGCCCAACAACACAGTTAAATCTGTGCTGGTCACTTTTTCAGTTTTCATGGGCAGGAAAATGCCTGGAAATGTCACAGCAAAAAACCCCACATCAATTGTTTCTTGTCCTGAAAAGGAGGAGGGTTGGGAGACAGAGGGTGGGATAGCTGCAAAATTAAGCCGGTAATCTTTCAACAGAGGACAAATCAAGGTGGGAATATTTACCACCAAAGGTCTTTTTAAGAGGGTGATGGGAAAAATGCTGCATCTTTCCTTGCTAGTTCTGCACAGAGGCAACGAGGTAGGAGAGGAGCTTTGCAACCTAGTTACCTGTCATCCTGCACCTGAATGGTGCAAAAATCAGCAGCTCCCTTGAGAGGGATGGGGGAAAAACATTCCCCTCCTGTGCTTGGTGTCCCAGATCAATTGTGGTTGGCCCTGATGCCTCTCCTGCCTTTTTACCCACTGCCATGCAGGAGGAGGAGAGCCCATGTCCTGGGGTCTGGTCTGGGACACCCTTGGGACATCCTGTGTCTTTACCCACAGGAGTTGCCTCAAATGCCCTACACCAACTTAAAGCATTCTCCACCTTCATCTCGCTTGGGTACAGATGGGACAAGTTGCACAGATTCTTCATTCAGTGGGTCCAGCTCAGAACCTCTTAAATTTCTGTCCACCTCAAATTTCTCACCACCTCCAGCAGGGATTTAGGAAAACAATAAATAAATAAATAAATAATCTCATGGGATGCTTGGTAATTTCCTACAGCACTTCCAGGCCAGAATTATTAAGTCCAAACTGGTCTAGGTCTTCTCAACTGAGTCACTGGCACGTCTGATCTCTTATCAGTCAGGAGATAGGTACAGCCAGGACCGTACAGAGAAGTGATTTCCAGATGGACCGTGAGGCTTAGAGGACCCTCTAAGTCTTTTGAGAACCAACCTCAGGCTTGTCATCAAGCTTTCATTTTGGCTGAAAATACTGCAGAAGTGAGATGGTTTTGTGGTTTATGAGCTATGGCCTGTGGCTATCAGTCAGGATGCTTTTCTGATGCAGCTCCCTGTCTATAACATCTATAGTGACAGCCCCCCAGAAAAACAAACAAAAAAAACCAACCCAAAAATTAAACAATTCCTCGAGAATAACACTGTCTGCTGGATGCATGCACTTGATCTGAGACAAACAGGGGAGAAGGGTGAATTGCACACGACAGAAGTTGTCACTTAGGGTAGGATTCATCTGTCCACATGTAGATTAATATGACCTACTTTCAGATGTCTACCTGCAACAAGATGAACTGCAGCCTAGAAAGAGAGCTGAGACAAATGGCTATGTGTGTTGTAAATATCTGAAGTTATCAGAGCTGTGAGACAGAAATAGAGGTGATAGGAACAGGAACAGATCAGTTTCACATCATTATACCTGAAGAGGATCATCTGCAGAGCAGGAACCATCCTGTTTCCCTACGTTTTCTTTTTGTCCCCGTGGCCCCATGGGGGCCATGCATCCACCACCCTACTGCACAGATTTGGCTTTCTCTCAGGCTTTCCCTGTCCCTGTTGAATGCTATTTAGGTTCCGTACTAGGTCCAGAAGAATCCTGGTGAGTTTTCCTGGCTTTACAGCCTGGTCCTCACAAGGAAGCTTTGCACCAAACCTGGAACCTCTCTGCCGCCTGAACAGGCAGTTGAACCAGGATGAGGTTCAGTTTGGTGAGGTCTCACCTGCAGCCTCTCTCATCCTTACAGGTGCTCCACAAAAGCAAGACATTTGGAGAAACAGAGAGACAAACTGGGATCTTGGTCTGTATTTTGTAAATACAGTAAAAAGCCCTCCAGGAGCTGCAGCTTTGTCCTTTCAGCAAGTCTTGGGCTGCAGCTCAGAGCTGCTAACTCATGATGACAACAATTGTCAGCTCCTATTAAGATTAGGATAAAGGCTTTATCAGGCAAATTGGTGTGGATGCTGCTGTCCTAATGTTTCTTTAAGTGACTCTTTCTCCATTACTGGGAGATTTGTGAAAGGCAGAGGCTACTGGTCCAAAGCTGAGCTGCTGGGATTCAGCCTCTGACTGCTAATCCTCTTCTTACAAAGAAACTTCCCCTCTGTAGGAATCATGTCCTGCTTCTCAACAGTCTGCATGATTATTCCATTTCCTTTCATTGGACAGCATGTTTTGACACTTATTAAATTGCTGTTTCTCTCAGCGGGGTCTAGGAGCTTGTTCTATTGCATCCCAAGAAGCACAGTTCTCCCCCTGCGTTGCTGATAGCTAGTATCTGATCAATAGCAATGCAATCTCCTCAGCTGAGTTTTAAAGGCATTTGGTTGGGCTAAAAACCAGTAAGAATCGTTTGGCTCCCTTGGAGGGATGCCCTCTTACGCCACCTGAGGATCTGGTCTCCGTATTCTTTTTACACAATCCAGACCTTTCAGGCATTCATTTAAAAGCAGCGAGAGCACAGCAATTTGAAATGGCTGGGCTGGGCTGTCTTTTGTCATCAATGTTCGAGTGAGTGCTTCCTAGGAAAAAAAAAACCCCACTGAATGAGGTGTAATGTGCGATAGCAGGAAAAAAGCTTTCTTCTGAATAACATCCGAAGACCTCAGCTAGCTGTCCAAGCTTGTTGAGCTGCCCCTTAACAACACTTCCTCTGTAGACGGGTGTTTTTGGCAAAGAGGAGGAGCTCAGTGCTGAGAACTAGTGTCCTGTTTCAGATCAGATAGCTGGTGTGTCCATTGTCCCACTGGATGGCTAAGACTGATGCTCTGAAAAGGCTTGCAGGACAGGGATAGCATGATGTGTTTTGCCCTCAAAGGCTGTCCCAGTTTCCAGCAATTTGCAGTTGTCCTGGTTTGACAGGAGGAGAGGGCATGGCCTGAAGCTGTGCCAGGGGAGGTTTAGGTTGGATCTTAGGAAGCCCTTCCTCACGGAGAGGGTGATAGAACATTGGAATGGACTGCCCAGGGAGGTGGGGGAGTCACCATCCCTGGAGGTGTTTAAGGAAAGATTGGATGTGGTGCTCAGTGCCATGGTCTAGAGAGACCTTATTGTGGCCTTTCAGTACTTCAAGGGCCCTGTCAGAAAGATGGGGACAGACATTTTTAGCAGGGCCTGTTGTGATAAGACAAGGGGTGATGCTTTTAAACAAAAAGAGGGAGATTTAGACTGGAGAGAAGGAAGACATTTTTTACACTGAAGATTGTGAGAGCTTGGCCCGGGTTGCCTGGCAAGGTGATAGATGCCCCATACCTGGAACTATTCCAGGTGAGGTTGGCCGGGGCTCTGAGCACCCTGCTCTAGTTGCAGATGTCCCTGCTCCCTGCAGGGGGGTTGGACTGGATGAGCTTGAAAGGTCCCTTCCAACCCAAACCAGTCTGTGATTCTGTGGAACAGAAACAGTTCTCTTCAGTGATTTTACTTTTCAGCCAAATCTCTTCTAAGTCACTGCACTTTCTGAAGTTATCGACAGATTTTCACAGACAGCCTCTGCTTCCAGCAGTGATAAAGCTCTGTGTTTAGAGTTACCACCAAGGGTTGGGGTGGGCAGAAAGGCTCTGGCTTAGACTTGTTCCTGTGCAGACCAAGGTCACTGCTCAATCTTGTGCACCACATTGGGGTGCAGGAAGTAAAAAGGTTGTAAATAAGTAAAAAAAAAGTCACAGCTGCAGAGAGGAACGGCTGGGACAGGTGACCCTAAACTGACCAATGAGGGATTCCATCCCATATATGTCATATTCAGTATAAAGCTGAGGGTTTACAAGGGTTAAGCCTCTTCTTCAATGGCTGGTGTCTGTTCTTCTGCTTCAATCCTAATCCACATGTTCCTGAATCTAGCTCTAGAATCCAGCTCCTGAATCTGGTTCCCATCTGCTGCTGAGTCCAGTCTGTGACTTCCCCAGTGCCTGCTCCACAGCATCAGTGGTGACAGTGATGTAACTGCCATTGAGGGATTGAGTTCAATATAGATTTTTGTATATGTTTTTATATATTTAATTATTTTATTGTTATTAAAGATGGGTTTGTTCTCTTTTCCAGTCCATGTCTCTCATTCCCTTATTCCCTTTCTCTTCCCCTTTGGAAAGGGAGAGGGCTTAATAGTGTCTGTTATAGGTCTAGTGGCTGGCCCAGTCCTAGCCCTCAACGGGAGTCTAAGGAATTAGCTGAGGTTAGTGACATTCAAAGTGGAGATAGTCCAGATTACTGTGAGAAACAAAACCAGTCCTGCTGGCTGGAAATGGCTCTGGATTTTTGCTTTTTGCTGTTTTTTTTTTTACCTGGGTGGATCCCTGGGAGCTTACCAAAGGAACAAGAGATGGCAGATGTTGAGAAGTCTGCAGCAGCTTTCTTAAAGATGCTTCAGCAGCTTTTGAGGATGTTTGGTGCTTGCACAAAGGACAGACAATAAGGTTGATCCATGGAAAGTAATGGGAGTTTAGTTGCAGGTAGGCATGACAGCCTTCAGCGAAATGACTGGCTCAGACCCATGAAGCCACCTCCCCATACCCATTGCAAAGGTGTGTCAACTCCAAGCTGACCTCCTGGGCACCTTCAAGGAGAGACAGTATGTGATGATGTGATTATATGATCCTGCTCTGGCAGGGGGGTTGGACTCGAAGATCTCCAAGGTCCCTTCCAACCCCTGACACCCTGTGATACCCGTGATAACTCTTCTTGGGAAGCTGAATACATAAGGGATTCAGGGTTTGGGACCTGTGTCATTAGGGACACAGGGTGGGTAACCAAACATGTCCCCAGACATTCACAGTTGAAAATCCATCTCATTCATTACCAGCATCTCCATTCCTCAATACAAAGAGGTAGTAGTGGCATGACTTCTTGTCCTGCCTCCACCCTATGGAGGAACATTTGCTCTAGAGCCACCATGGCTTTACCCAGAGCTCCTTACACTGGGCTGTCTTCTCCTGTCCTTTGCTGAGCTTTATGACTGCCAAGTAATACAATTACTCGTGGCAAGACGTTGCTGGCGACTTCATCCAGAGCTCTTACCTTCGTTTTGCCACTGAAGCCCTTGTCATGCTGAAGATAGGAAGGGTGGCTGGATTGTTTCTGACAGGAGCACTTTCTCCTCTCTGTTCCCATTACTGGTGCCCTATTTCTTGGTGTTTGGCCACATGGGAGAATTATTCTGACTTTCTGTGCAGGAGGTGCTGAGTATTGGGCTTCTCACAGTAGGGAGAGCTGGGCTGCAGAATAATACAGAGCAGGAAATCCTCATGCAGATGGATTAGAGGATGTTTCCATTAAAATCCTGTCTGCGTCTCCATTATGCAGCATAAATACCGGTGGTGTGAGTGGCAGGATACTGAAAGCTTAGGAGAAATGTTCAGTAGACCTCAGGAAAACTCGTATCCCTGCTTAGCAGATGGCAACTGCTGCCGCTGTGCAAAAGCAAAAGTCAAAATGCTGTAAAAAGATAGAATGAGTCAAAAGGCAGGGAACAGGGGAACAAAACCAGCAGCAGGCTTTCAGATCCATGCTTTTGTGTGCAGAGGACACAGAAGATCCAAAACCAGGCTGGTGTTTTGGATCTGTCAGACACTGTCGTCAGCACAGGACTGTGACAGTTTGACACGAGGATGGGAGGTGTCCGTAAGATAAATGATAAAAAATGACTCCCAGGAACCAGCTTCTGGCAGGGTTTTTGGGCAGAGAGGGTCAAGCAATACTGCCAGCATGGACATCCACATCCTTCTTGGCTCAAGTTGCTAATGCCTATCCCATCTTGCTATGAAAACCCATCCTGTGCTGCTGCCGAGCACATGGTCGATACTTGGCTCCCTGTGCCGGTTAACTTACTGACACCCAGCATGGTGGAAAGAAGCTAAAAGCAGCAAGGAAATTTAGACTTGTCAAAATAAAGGCCTGAGATACTGTGTTAGAAGGTAAATTCCTTTAGAGGTCAGGAGTTCATCAGTCCCTGTCATGACACTGACATCAGCAGAAGGGCTCACAGGCTTTATGCAGGACTCCTTGCTGTCACCTTCCACCTCTCTCCCAACAAACCAAACAAAACCTGACATAACCACCAGAGGAAATAGTGTTAAGGTTGTAACATATAAAGCTGGGAAAAGTTGCCAGCAAGGCTGGCTGTGTCATCTGCACCCACCCCTCCACTCTATGTAGGATGCACACGCTGCCTGCCGATCGCACACTGCTTTTTCCATCTACCCCTAATTGCAGAGGACCACAGCAAAAGAGCTTCCAGAACAAAAGCCTTGCCACACATTGATGGATACAGGCAAACCAGGAGACATTCCCTTCATTTTATTCTTGGAAATAGCTGAACCATTTCTGTTGATGAAGTCAGTCTGAGGTAGAGCATCCCACGTAGAAAATTTCAGACTGATTTTAGCTTTGCAAAGTTACAAGTTAGTGTGAAGAAGCTCTTCCAGTGGAAAGTGTTAGGCAGCCTGAACTATAGATCTTTGTACGTGGTCTGTGTATAACACCCATGTTTACACAGATCAATGTCTTGGGCTCCTCAACAATTGTTTAAAACTTTAGGAAAGCAGCTCTTCGCTAGTGAAATCACAGTCCCCAATGAGGTCCTTGAAACCAAGTGATTTTTGATCGCCTTCCATCAACCCCGAGCCTAGCTGATGTGAAGCCTTACAAGGCAATTTTTTTTTCTTCCTGAGACAAATCCTCTTCTCTTCCCATCCCGTTCAGTGAGAGGAATAGCCTTGACAAACTGTGGGGTGTCCTCTTGGTGGCCAAGGGATGGTTTGTCATGCTCTGGAGCCAGCAAGCCCATGATGGGCTCACAGCAAGCAAGAGCAGAAGATCTTCACATTGCAGGTCCTAACACAGCAGACCTCCTTCCCTTGACTTTCAGTATGGCATGCTCTAAAAGTTAACAGTGAAGGGGAACTGGGGGTGTACCTTGAGAAGAGATGTGCTGAGGGTTGTTAAATGGATGGAAGCTCTGCCTGGTTTGGGAAATGACAAAAGGCTGGGTACTGGGATGGTGCTCAGGAAAGATATTGTCATGGTATCACCAAGTTCATGCAGATCTTGAAAGGAAAGATGCTGCAAGGAGTATTTCTTGCTCAGAGCAAAATCCTCTTGCCATCTCTACAAGGACTGTAACAGAGAAGTGGAAAATCACTCTGTTGGTCCAGCCAAATATCTTATCTGCCTTTTCTTCCTCCACTGAAATGCTGTGTATGGATATTAGCAAGTCTGGCCTCGAAACACCTCAGTGATCCGAGGCAACACTCTCCTTTTGGATGAAGAAAGAAAAGCCCTGGGGTGAATAAGGGCTGGATCCCAACCAGCTCTTTTGAAGATCCATCTCTTCATGTCACAGTGGGAGTTGCCAGATGCCTCATGGTCAGGAACAAATCTGGCTCTTTATTTTTTTGGATTTCTAACAGGAACTGAGCTCTTTGAAATCTCTGGCCTGATCTAACTTGTCAAAAAATCACATGGGCAGCCTGAGGCAGAGCCAAGTTTTGAAACTCTTGCCCAAGTCTAGTGATTGAAGGAGAGAAAAAGATGTCTCCTTGGGAAAATTACTTTCCAAGGGCCTGCCTGTCTCATCTGCAATACATGAGGAAAAGGGTCCTGTCCAAGTGGTGGCTTGGTAAGTGGAATATGTAAGAGATTTCACCATCTGGTGAAAGCACCATATACCCACCAGCAGGTGAGGAACATCTGCCTGGAAGAGTATTAAAGAAGCTGGGCAGGATGCTTCCCAGACCTGACCTCATCTCATCCAGCCTTACCAATCTCTCCTGAAGGTGCTGATCTCCCTCCAGTGTCTAGAGAGGGATTTTACACTAGTTGAAACTATATTCCTAACTTTCAGGTGGAAAAAATATTGATCAAGTGAGCCCTCACTTTTGAGACATTTTCCCTTTAAGTCTTGAAGCTTCTTGAAGGCAAGAAGAAATCAGGAGTACCAATATTTTAAGGTGGTAAATAGATGGATTTTGTTAATGATATGTCTGCTCACTTGCCATTGATTCTGGACTGAAAAATAGAATCACTGAGTCACAGAATCATAAAATCATGGCATGGTCTGGGTTGGAAGGGACCTTTCAAAGTCACCTTCTTTAACCCTCCTGCAGGGAGCAGGGACATCTGCAACTAGAGCAGGGTGCTCAGAGCCCCGGCCAACCTCACCTGGGGTGGTTCCAGGGATGGGGCAGCCACCACCTCTCTGGGCAACCTGGGCCAGGCTCTCAATACCCTCAGCATCAAACAATGTCTTCCCCTTTTATTTTAAAACCACGAGCCCTTGTCCTGTCCCAACAGGCCCTGATAAAATGTCTCTCCCATCTTTCTGACAGGCCCGTTGAAGTCCTGAAAGGCCACCAGAAGGTTTCCCCAGAGCCTTCCCCTCTCCAGGCTGAACAGCCCTAGCTCTCTCAGCCTGGCCTCACAGGAGTGGTGCTCCAGCCTCTGATCATTAAGACAGAAGGATCACTTACTGTAAACCTGGGAACTACCTCTACATGTGACTATGTGCAAACGTAGACTGAGTGCTCTTTCTGCTCTCAAGTGGGTTTGAGTCCTCATCTTAGGGTGTTCAGACTTTTTGTTATACCAATCCAGGCAACAAGTGATACTCAACTGCTCTCCTCTACATCCATGATGATTCTGTGACACATTCCTGATGGTCTTTTAAAATATGAAGATACAAAATGCCTAACAAGGATTTAAAACACTCATACCCTTAGAAAAAAAAGCTCTCTGGCGATGTTGCAGAGGATGGTCTCATCTGGTGTGTGACAGCTGAACGGGAGCACTGTCACTCACTGTCTGGTTGATCCAAGCTTGGCAAGGAAGGGCGGCTTTGCAAGAGGTTTAACTCACTGTCTACAGTGGTGCCAGGGCTGGGGTGGTGGGGGAGAAGGTGAGATGGGGAAAAGGTTCATTTGCAGCCAGTTTAATACATAGAATCACAGAATGGTAGGGGTTGGGAGGGACCTCTGGAGATCAGCGAGTCCAACCCCCCTGCCAGAGCAGGGTCACCCAGGGCAGCCCACACAGGAACAGAG
>JANIJG010023342.1:19809-86755 GCA_024611175.1 Megaceryle torquata
AGGACAGGTGACCCCAAACTGACCAGTGAGGGATTCCATCCCATATACATCATAGTCAGCATAAAGCTGAGGGATCACGATGACATCAACCAGCTTCCTCAGTGCCCTTGAACACATCCCATCTGGTCCCATTCACCTGTGTATGCCCATTTTGCTTCAGCAGTCCCTAAGTTTATCCTCCCTTACTACAGGTAGCACCTATCTCCCCTAAGTTCTGCCATTAGGCACAAAGAGGCTTGACAGCAGAACTTGCCAGTAATAACAAAGGCAAAGAACATCTCAGCTTTTTCCATGCCCTTTGTCACTAGGTTGGCCAACCCTTCAGCAGCAAATCAATGTTACCCTGTTTTCTTTTTTCTGGTGGTTCACTTACAGAAATCCTTATTCTTGCCCTTCACATCCATCACCAGTTTCATCTCACCTTTGGCTTCTCAAGTTTCTTCCATGTTGGGACATATCTGAGATTTGAGGACAAGTGACATTCCCCAGGACTCATCAGCACCTGTAAAAACAGATGTCATTGTCACAACTCAACTGTTGCCTGAAATGGTTGACCGTTTGCTTTTTGACACAAAAGTGAGAAATTGAAGAAAAACAGTCTAATTGCTCATTTAAGGCAGCCTGTTCTTTCCCTTCTGCTTAGCCAGTTAAAACCTCATTTGACAATCTGAGAGTTTAGCTCCCAGTGCTCTTGCTTAAAATATAACAGATGGCCTCTAATAAGTAAATTGAAAAGTGCAAATAAGGTTAAAACAATTTTTCTTTATTGAATATCATTAACTTCAAGGCTGTCCACTTGAAAATGCTAATTAAACTTCACTTCCTTCTGCAGGGTTCTAGTGAAGAAAGATTGCCTCGGGGTAAACTCCTCTTGTTTGTAGAGGACTAGCCCAGCAAACTGAGAGCAAACTGGGCTATTACATGTCCTAAGCTTAAGAAGTAGAGTTGGAAGCTCTCCATTTATTTGTCCCTTCCATACTAGTTCCTTCCCACAAACCAAACACAGTGAAGAAGGAAATTCAAAAGAGGTTAAGTGTGAAACCCTGCTCCGTCCACATGGCAAACAACAGTTTTTCTAAAGGTCACTACTAGTCCAAAACAAATGCAGCTTTCAGCACAGGATTTTTGACACCAGGTTATAGCCCTGCAAAATGTCATGCTGCAGGTATGCAGCTCTACATTCCTGACACCACACACAGAGTGCAAGAGGTCCTTCAGCACCTCACCCTCACCTTACTCCTCAGTTCCACTTCAAATTTATTTTACTGAACAATGGTATCGCCTCACAGCTTTCACTCACGAGGCAAAGCCAGCTCAGCTTTCATTCTCCTCTCCTAGGGCAGCCTTTCCCTTCCCAGTTCAATATATAATCTTCTTCCAGCTTTAATTCTTCTTTCTTGAGCATAAGAGAACAGATTTGCAAATGCCTTCCCAGGCTGGGTCTTACCAGAGTCTTGCCTCGGGCAATGCTCCCATTTCAACTGGAAAGGTGCACAGGTAAGCTCAAGGATAACATTCACTTTCTTCATGGCCACGTTATACTCGCAGTTTCTAGTCATCATGTTAAAAAAATAGTATGCTGAAATCTTTCGCACCCTTTACCTCTGCTGAAGGTTAAGCTCACAGTCTGATACAGGTCCAAGAGGCAGCACAACTCAGCCCCTAAAGGTAGCCTGATGTTCAACTAAAAGTGATGGGTGATTTCTGGACAGATTTTTGGACAATGGCTTCAGGATAGCAGCACATTGTTGGGAGCAGGGAACTCTGGGTGCTACCTCTGCCTGGTGGGTTTGACACCAGATGCCAGTATGTAGGTCAGTGTTAGTAGGCTGGAGGAAGCTCAGGGAAGGACCAGTTTCCACATCTCCTGTGATCCCGGGCTTCTGTAGAGGAAAAAAGCAAGATGCATCAGTTCAGAAAAAAGGGAGCCTGACCAACTAGCTACGTCTCCTCACCAAGCAATTCCGAGTCCAGATGCATTCTCCCTCCCCCTCTAAACACGTGATTCTCACTCATCTGAGAAAGTTAATTTACTTTGTCATTTAAAGATTCAGAGAATAAATTACAAAATGCAGAACTTGATGTAAATTACCTGTCCAGTCTCACTTCAGGGATTTCTCACCTAGACAATCTGGCTGAACATCAGCAACCCTTACCCCAAAATACTCATGCTATGGACAATCCAACACTGCCTGTCCAGTGACTCTGAGTTACAGAAACGTTTCTGGGCCAAGGGAGAAGGGAAAGAGTTTCTTGACATTTACTCTGGCCTTTGCAGGAAGCACTTGCCCCATGGTGGCTCACCTCTTTTGCTATGGAAGCCCATGAACGATGAGGGTTGACTATCAAGAGGCAGGGGCAGCTGTCAGCAACACTTATTTAACCAGTCTGTTTATTAAGCACACCAAAACCACACACAACACAGCTCAAAATGAAAAACAGGTATTCACTGGGCAAACAGCAAAATGAGTCTGTGCTGAAAGGCTTTTGGGAGAGTCTGCCATGCTGCAAACATAGTGAGATGGAAACAAATTAAAAACAATGGCTATAACTTCTGAGCCAAGAGTCACTCTGAGGAAAAAAAAAAACAACAATGCTTTCACAGCAAGAGAGGTCTTGAAATGCAACTTATTTGCTTATTTGTTCAGTCTAAATGTCTAAATCACATATTGGACTAGCTGTATTCAATGTCTTCTCTTCCCTCTCCTTGAGCGGGCATTTCTTCTAAGGGACGATAGCAGGGACCAGAATAATTAGGCTGAGAAATGGAAATTGGGGAAGTGTATTGTCACCTTTCAACAATATCTTTCTTGATCAAAAGGATATTTCTATTATATGCAGCTGTCCTCAACTAAGGCAGGAATCTAGCAAAGAAATGATACCAGGAGTGACAGGAGCGTGTCCCATCCTAACTTAACAGGCTACAGCAGCATGTGAAGAGATGCTTTCAGGAGGCATAAGCTGTGATGTCAAAGTGGTGTGACAATCCTTTGTTTTTTACTTGTTTTCTGCAACATGTTTTAAGATGAAAGTCCTCAGCAAAGCAGCAGCTCTGTTTCTGCTCTGTTTCTCTATCTAAGCCCTTCTGTTATACAGCATGACTTAGACTGTTTTTTAAGGACAATTCCATCTTCCAATACACCAGTATTTATCAGATCTGGAAGAGAGTTGAGGTTTCAGGAGGTTGGTGCATACATGTCAGTCAGAGAGTAAATATTGTCTCTAAACAGCGAGTTGAACAGACCTTTGTCTTCCTGTGCAATGCTTGTCTAAGTCTTAAGGGAGCTGCCTTTCACTGAACCGGGGTACCGAGCTTGCAGGAATAACACAGATGCCTGGAAGAGTCCAGCTTGAAGGGATAAACACAGGCAAGGGCATGCAACAAAAAGACATAAAGCAAGAATGTAAATAACAAAGTTCCTGACTTATGTCTGCTGGGTATTTCCCTGCAGGTGTACGGAGAGGACTACCTGGTGGGACTCGGGGAGGTCAATCTCATGCATTTGGCAATAAAAACAGAGCAGTCCTGGAACATGAAAGCTTTCTTAGTTGTACAGTGGTAACTGGGGACAAATCTTGTCTCCAGAGTTGAGACTAGCTTTCAATCAAGTCTTCAGGAGTTTGAGCAGAAGAAGAAAAATTGGCTTTTTCTGTCCTCTTCTCCACACCACTGCCTTTCTACTCAGCGGGGAGAAATGGCTCACACAAGAGACAAATCACCTGATCTGTTGTAGACATCTGCCATAAGATGAAAGCCAGACAGAAACTCCTCTCCCTTGTGGTCCTCTCCTTTGATTATAAAAGGAGTCCATATGATAGCAGATGCAGATGTCTACACTGGTCAGATGAATCCCACACCTGAGTGACCAAAGACAGGCTGATGAGATGCTGAAAGAGAAACAACAACCAGACGGATGCATTGCAGAGTACACAATATACCGAATAACAGCAGAGCTAATCACAGCAACTTAACTGAGAACATATCACAAATAACTGTCATCTAAAGAGCTGAGAGCAAGAAACATTGTCTGCAGTTAATAATATCCCCAGTAGTTCTAATGAGCAGGCTGACGCACCAATGGATGAGGCAATTTAGTGAAAGACTGAACTGGGAGATCATAGCAATATCCACAAGCAGTGATAGCTGCTCCTCCACCCCTACCCCTCAGGGTATGTGCTTCAAGAACACTGAATGAAATCATTGAGTTCCCACAATGGTTGAGACATTCCCAGAAGTCTGGAATCACCACATTAGCATCATTCTGTTTGTCAAGGCCAACTTTAAGAAGCAACAGAGGAGCAGAAGAACAAGTCAAGTGAAATGACTCTTGGGACTGGACTTCATCAGGAGACAAGTTTACTCAGGAAAGTGTCACATCAGAAAAGTTCTTAGCATCCCACAGAAATGGAAACAGCTGAAAAGGTGAAGTATGTACAAGAAAAGGTATTATCTGCTGCAGGAAAGCAAAAAGGGAAAATAAATAAATAAAACAGCCTTACATTCTGTTAATGTAAGCTTTGATGACTAATAGCTAAACTCCTTGAACCACCTCAGCAAAGAGCCTTGACCTAGTAATCAAAGCACAGAAGGTGAGCAGGGACTGTAACTGCTCTGAATATCCCAGTCAAAGATGTCCTACTCACACACCTCAGAGACATGCTCAGAAAAAAAGCAGGTTACCAACAAAAATTCATCCTGAGTTCCTTTGCCTTGCACATCACCTTGTGATTTTGTCCTGCACAAAATGAATGTAAAGTAACATCAAGGCAAGATCCTTTGCTGCAATTTTGTACCCAATTTACACAGGAGTAAAACCACTAAAATTTCAAGCCACATGGAATCAGGACTACAGTCACTTTCAGAGAAGCTTCTTAAGGAGATGCTCCTCATGGGATAGTGATCCCCCAGTATCTGAATATCCACCCACCTGCTTATCATCCTTAGCCATATGTTTATCTATTTCAACCCAATTTAACAAGAGGGTTGAGATATCACCGACATCAAAATCCAAGACGTTACATGAAAAATCAGATGCTGAGGAGAATTAAAAACCAAATGATACCTTTCTGCTAGAGAAGGTTTTATATTTTGGCTCTGTATTCATGACAAGTACCAACAGCAGAGAGTTTAGCTCTCTCAAATGTTACCCTTTTCTTCCCTCAGCCCCTAACCTCCACACAGCAGTCTGGGGACCAAAGTAATAGAAATATGGATAAACCAAATTATTTGTTAAAAGTTCAGCTTTGCCTTTTTGTGGCTTTAGATACACATCCTTCCCTGCACTGCTCTGTGATCTGTGGTGGTAGCTGCAACTCCAAAGGAAAAGAAAGCTGAAAAACAAAAAGGTCCCACTGGGATCACACATGGCAGTATTCAGCTCAATTACTTATTAAAGCACCGACAGCACCGACTTTTTTTCAGTACATTACTTATTCAATCAGAGCTCCAGATCTCTTAGACTGATCCCTTAAGAAAAAGCAAACATCTTTCCCTGTTTGTTTCCAGCTGCATCACAAAAGACTTTAAAAGACTTCAAGCTGCAAAGAAAACTGTTTGTGTTTGGGTTGTGGTACACCAAGAGCTCCTGGGTGAATCCAGTGCAGCTCTGACTGACTGGTAAGGGCTCAGGACCACTGAGCTAAGTAAGCTGCTTGGATTTCTGCCATGCAACTCCATGACCCACCTCCAACCTACAAGTGGCTTTGCTTGTTTCGGACAGGAGCAGCAGGTTAGACAGCGATGAACAACCTCCTTGCAGCAATCAAGGGTGTTTTTTTCCAGAAGATGAGATCAATTTTCCAGCTGATTAGTCTAGACTAAGAATAGCTCAACAGGTCTTTAAACACAGAAGCTAACCTTTTGGCTACACAAGATAGGGATGCCATGTTGCTCACCTTGAAGACAAGGCCATGTCAGAGGAGGGAAGGAATCAACCTTCATCAAATACATTGAGGTGGAAGACACTGGCTTGCCTTTAGGTTTCTGTTAGCTGTAATTAAATCAGTAACTGCTCTACTCTAGACAACCAGAATAACACGAGACAGAGAAGCTGGCAAAAAACCACATGATTTTGGAAACCAAAGGGCACCAGATCCTTCCATCACTGGAGGCTTTTGTAGAGGGATGTGCACATGAGAGAGAGAAGTCGGTGGTTCCTTGGTTTACTAATGTGCTTTCCTGGAAAGTCAAAAAGAAAAGAGTGGTGGAAGTCTTACAGCAGCATTTCTTCAAAGGACCTTTCAAGGGGAAGATTTATTGAGTCTTACTCTATCTGACACTAGTCAGTGAACATGTACAACTTTGGTGAGCTGGAAAAAAAAAGAACTTGTCTATAAATTCTTATATTCCAGACGCCATTCCTCAGAGGCCAGCCCTAATAAACCCATCACCACAGCAATACTATAATTCAGTGGTGCTCAACTCCTGGCCCTTCAAAGCCTCTGAGTCTTTTCTCAGGGAGTCCTGAAGCAAGCACGCAGTGCATCAGCTACCCTGGGGAAACAGTGTACTCAGTGGGACACATCAGAAAGCCCCGTGACAGCCCAAGAGAAAACAAAGTGGTTCCTTCTCCCTACCCAGAGAAGACCTCAGGCGCAGAAAGCAGTTAAACCGTCTAGATGATATTCTACTAGCACCACATAACACTTTATTAGGAGCCAATATATTATCTAGAAATGTTCTAACGTGCTATGAGCTGGGAAACGTAAGCTTTAACCTTCTTCAGCTGAATAAGACATTGACCCCGAGTCTCCCATTTCACAGGCAAATAAAGCCACAAAGCTACAAAAGACATCAGTCTTCTCTCTGATAAGCCAAATGAGCTACTCAAGAAATTGCCCTCAAAACAGCACAAAGCTAAAACAACCTCTCTGTGTCATTAACCTTGGTGTCAAACCAGTAACCAGACAGAACTAAAGACTAATGATGACGGTAATGCTGCTTAAACTAGTAGGCATTGTTTAACTTGCATTAATGAATCTTTCTGTACCTCTCTACAGCCCTGCTCAATGACAAAGCAACTGCTGACGGTGGAGGCCTGTGAGAAGTATTATATATGCTTTAGCACTGTACCTTGGGACCCGGAATAATAAGCACATAAAAGAGATAGATGGGTATTTGTAATGCCACCTTTTAAAGCAATTGCTTAGAAGAAGCCTGCTTTAGAAATGTAGAAATGTAATTCTTGACCTTCCTGGGTAATCATGCTAATATCAAGAGAAGTTGTAATTATTCAGTTGTGAACAACAAAAAAAAAAAAAAGGCATTGTTCATACTCACAAAGGAAGCACTTAAATTTAAAGGGGAGAGCAGAGGAGGAACATCCCCATTCCCCTGTCACTCAGAGGTGAGCCATGTTGAGGGGTTTCCACCATCACCACAGAGATGCAGCATGGAAGGAAGAGTGCTCCTCTGCCACTGTAATGTGAGGAATATGAATTTGAGTCACTCAACCCCAGCAGGGACATAACCCAGCTCTCAAATACTCAGTGAAGAGATCCTCTACTCCCAATATTTCCCTGGCTTATTCCCTCAGCACATTACAGCTTCTATGGGAAGGGAAGAAAGGCTTCAATCATTTTCATTAAATAAATCTGCATTATTCCCAGAAGAAATTTTATCCTAAGGGAAAGACACCAGCAGTGCAGAGCAGTGCAATAAAGCGTTCCCACTCGCACAGGGTGATTTAGGATGTTCATTCAAATTCTGTGACTTCCACATATCTCTGTAGAAAGATCTCTTGGCTTCTCTTTTCTCTTTTCTCAGCTAGAGGCTACTTAATCTGGACCAAAACATTTGAAGTGAAAGAGCCGCAACAGAGTAAGTCAGTCACCAGTTCTGCTCGAGACATCCAAGAAAGAAATGGGATATGGGTGGTATAAAAACAGTGACCTTCACGCCGATGTGACCTCTGCAGTCATACTCAGCATGACACAAAAGGTTTCATAGCCAGGCCACCTGAAAGAGGAAAGGAAAACAGAATAATCCCAAAGTAGAGTGAAGATTAAATGACTCTGCTTTTTGAAATAGAAACGTGTAAATCACACATGTTCCCTTTTTTCCTACTTACAAAACTGATGTCAAGTAAAACATCGTGCAATGGTGTCTACATCACATACGGCCTCTGTGCTTTCCACAGCTTTCTAAAATCCAACCACATCATGTTTATCACAGAACAGACTTTCCATGGTGTCATGGAACAAGAATTCCCCTTTTCTGAGGATCCCAGGAGTCTTTAGAGACTTTAATCAGCCTTCACACCACAAATCTCCACATATTAAAGAAAGATGGGACTAAGTCAGTGTGCTTATGCTTTCTGATGGTTTCACATAGGCAAAGATATAAACATCAATAAGTTACAGATGTACAGAAAGATAGTCTCAAAAGACTTAAGCAGGAGAAGTTGTGGAATTCAGATACTGTGCTAGACAGGTACGCAGAGGCTGGCATGCTGAACACATGGAATCAAAGCTGACAGAGATGGGTAGAGTGATTCATATATACAAGGGACTTGACTTTGTCAGCCAGCTATTCCAAAATAGCAAGCATGATCTGAAAAGTACCCAAGAAAAATTGAAGTCACAAACACACTGAGCAATAAGATGCTTTTTTAATCAGGTTTTCAATCACAATGTAATTTTTTCCACCAACACACTCACACACAGACGTTTAAAAATTATTTGTCTACGAAGAGAAACAAAATGATTTAAACTCCAGTAAATTCTGAGCAAATCTTTTCTGCTCTTCTCCTTGGGAGTCCACTTTTCAGCCAACTTATAAATTTTGTTTGCTTCTATTTCACAAGACAAGAAGAGGTTGAGTTGTAGATAACCTTCTGCTCAAGCTCAGCGTATCTTTTCAGAAGTGGACAATAGAGCTAAAAAGGAAAAAGAAATAAATATGTCTAGGTTGAAAAATTAGATTTTTAAATCACACTGCCGTTAAAAAAAATCTTCAGCCCTGAAAAATGCAGCATCTTCATAGGTACCTGAAGGTTTGGGTTTTTTTCTCCAGTTTGCTCAAGAAAAGGCAGCAGAGTCTTCCTTCTTTAAATGTCACAGTCCTTTTTACCATCTCCTTTACAGCTTAATTTTATGATGTACACAGATTGTTCTTATTGTGGCTGCATTCTTGCTACAAGCAGAAGTCATTACTTCCAGAGGAAGGAGCTCAGCTAAAGTCACCTCTCCCCATCAGACATGTCCCCTCAGTAATAGCTGTCCTAATCACCCAGGCAGAACTCCTGTCCTTGCCTCCGTCCACTACCTCAGGATGGATCACTGCCTCTGCCCCTCCTCCTCTGCCTAGCACACTGCTACCCTCTAGCACAGTCAAACGCCACCATCAGAAAGGTCCTCCTTGGCCAATACGCTGTCCAGGGCCTTCTAAAACACACTTCACACTTTCTCCCTCCTCCTCCCATACCCTTGTATCTATTTGAGCTTCTTTTCTCCTTCACAGCTTTCACAGCCACAACTTTTCCCATCTACGGCCTTCTCCATGGACAAGCTCCTTGCTCCCTGATCCCAGGCCCAGGGAGACAAATGGAAACTTAACTTCTTTCCACAACTACACCAAGTATCTCAGTAGCTTTTTTGGTATTTCCCTAGCTAGAATTCTCCAGGAATTTTTGGATCCAGAATTGTTACAGCCTTTATAGAAAGAAGAATCAAGACTCAAGTGTGTTTAAAATGCCAGGTTCAAACATGCTTTTGGATATGGGCAAGATCCATGTTGGGATTTGTTTCATTTGTTACCTTTTTTTTCTTTCCCCTTTGCTTCAAATTCATCACAGGACACACTGCAGAAGATGAGTTGCTTGCATGTGACCAGCTTACACAGCAGAAACCCTGAACAGAGCCTAGCCCTACTGCTGGCTCCAACCATAACTGTACTTCATCTAGATCGTGGGAGATCTTTCTTAGCTCCTCTTTCTGGTTTTAACTATCCACCTAATAAAATGTAATCAGTACTTCAACAAGTCATACCAGGACCACTTCACTCATTTGCTGACTTGAGCACAAAGAAGGGACTGCCAGGAGCCAGTGTGGGTCTGGTACAGGCTCGAGCAGTCCTTAGGCAGATGCCATAAGGTCAGATCCCTGCCGCAATGAATCGTAGGGGCCGCCAGCCTAGTCTGCAAGCCCTCTGCACTGATGTTATTCATAATCAAGGCAGTCTCGCTCCTGGCTCCAAGTTCAGAGAGGTTATAGAACCATAATGAATCATACCCAGTAAACTGAATTACTGCTCTCATCAATAAGTGAGATCCAGCATTTAAATGCATTTTATCCTTTTCCAGGTAAGGCAAAAACTAAGTATGTATACACATGAAAAATTAAGGAAGAAAACATTTCAAGTGTAAACTATGAGGCTATAGGGTTGTTCTTGCACAATTTTATGTACAGTCCTGCAGTAGCCTTAGGGTCTGTAACAGTCACACTTTCTCAGATCAAAGGAAAATAAACAATTAAATCACCCAGCTTTCATCTAGGGACTAAAGAATTAGAGTCGTTTGTTTCTGTCTTTCAACAGATGGCAAAATATCCAGTTTCTGTGTTTCCCTTTTCCAGAACAATAGTTTCAGTCTGACCAGTGAAACACAGATTTAGCTCTTCATCCCCACTGCCACTTTTCACAATGGCAGGCGAGAGGAATCCAATGGACAAATTCTGCAGAAGGAGTCTGTTTTGATCAACTCCTCCCTTTTACCAACCAGATGTTAGAGAAGTTAAAGTACATTTCTATAACAGATTAAGTCTGTGAAGAGGAAGAAGAAAAGGAGCATTGGAAAAAGACACTTTTCGCTAGCCAGGGCATCATCATGACAGTTTTTAAACCCATCTCACAGTGACTGAGTCTTACAGTGTCTTTCACCAATTAAGACAAAGAAACCTCCTCACTCCTATCTCTGCAAAAGACTCATTCAGTGACCCTGGGCAAGCCATTTAATGTGTATGTGCCCCAATTCCTCTTCTCCACAGGACAGTGATACTGAGATCCATGGAGATTTATGCAGATTTAGGGGGTTAGAAAATAAAATGCACCACTTATGAAACACCACATGACTCAGCATGGTATTTTTAACTAACTACCCAAGAGCCTTGGGGGATCAGTGAAGTACATATATATATTCTTTTCATGTTCCCAAAGAATATTATTGCTCCCATTTCTGCTAAATATGCACATCAGAGTAAACAAAATATTGAGCAGGCAATTATGGCTATACTGGGAGTATCAGTATGTCAAACAAAAACCTGCTCCTTCACCCACTGAAGCATCTATAATCAAGCCTTGCTATTTCTTACTTTGCTATTCTGTAAATTTGATAAACCCTCAGAGCTTCTCAGCAAAGATTCAGCACAACAGAGCTGCACTGGTAAGTGAGCTCAGGCAATGAGAAAGCAGCCTCCATATTATTTACCCAGCAGTATTTTTACAAAATACCTAACAGTGCATTTACTAGAAGGCCAGGAATTATTATTGCTAATACATCACTCTAAATTAAAATGTGTCCAAATAAATGAAGAACCACATTTACTGATACAGTTTCTTTTCCTGTTTATTGGACTTAAGCACTTAGTTTGCTAATTGAGGAAATACAGGCATTTGCAGTAAGCTTCTCAGCCATTTGTGTCACTGAATGCTGCATTATGGACCATCTAAACAAAAATGCAAACAAAAAAAATTAAGACTATTCCTTGTCCTGTATTCCTGTTCATTTGGGGTAAAAAGCAGCACAGTTCAGAAGGCTAAGCCAGTCTTAAATTCCTCTTCCTCAGGGAGTTTGGCTGTAATACCCCCAGTACATCATGGCCGATAAGCCCAGCAGCACTCCAGACTTTCCAGAAGCAGCATTTTACATGCCAACTTGACACCAGCTGGAGTTTGGGGCCAAAGCAGTGCAGCTCCCGTGAAGTACAGAGAAGAAAAGGCAAACTGCAGTGACTGAGAACATGGCCTGAGCACACACACAGCTGTGTCTGTGAAAGATGCTTCTCTGCATCTGCCTGACTGAACTGCCTCCGCAGAACCTCGGGCAACTCCTCCTAAGCGATTCCAGGAGTCTTTTTCCTGAGGCAATTAGATAGATTTATTTTTATAATTGTGGCCCAAAGGGAATAAAGAGCTCTCAATGATGCATAAAAACTCAAGAACATAAATTCCCTCTCTGTCATAACCTCAAACCTAATATATCAAACCATGATATTTAACAAAAGTAATTACACGTATCACAACATGAACCTTATTATTGTCCATAATTTAATTGTCCTTGCTATATTATGGGCTTTTTTTCCTGCTTATCTCTGTAGCCTACTCCACAATATCAGCAGCACTCTGATGGCTTCATTTACAAACTCTAAACTTCCCTCCTGGGACAACTCAGTCACAGTCTGGCAGTCCCACAAATAACTAAGAAGGTGCTAATGATAAATATTGCATTATAACAGAGAATAACTTAACTTGCCCTCCCTGGAAAGTGCATTCAGATGAATGTTACCTTGCTCTCTCGTCCAAATCAAATATGTCATCAGACTGTATCTCACCACAGTACCAGTCTATGAACTCAACAGGGCTTTCACTATTTACACTGTCCCTGATGCCCTCTAAAAAGCAAAACCAGGTAGAAATTATTCTGACAAGTGACAATCCACGTGGATGGATCCTTCTATCTCCTGCTGTGCTATGTTAGCCAATGACTGGGGCTATGCAAAATTTACAAATGACAAAGATCATGCTGATGGTTATCAAATTTTAATCTACCCAAGTACAATTAATCTACCCTGAGTAGATTAAAATTAATCAGTCTCTCACAAACACTTGCTACTTTTGATAGGTTTCTTTTTTTTTTTTTTTTAACAAAACTCAAGTTACTTAAAGAGATTTACTTAAGAAGTCAAGTTACAGGTGATTTATTTTTGAATCATAGCAGATGTTCACCTTTCTTAACACAGGAAGAATACTCGTAAAGCAGAAAGAATATGACAGTGTCTTGAAATATTCTGAAGATTCCTCCAAGGAACCACACCTCAAACTGTTACTCTATTTACTTCAGATATGCATTCTGCAAATCAGTTTAATAGGTTTAAAACCAAAACTATTGGCTATACAAATCACCTTAATCGAACTCCCATCAATACCTATGATGTTTTTCTGGTTATATTATACTTTGCACTAAATTACCAACCTAAACCAATGCTAGAAAACAACTTCCCCCCTCCAATATCTAACTCAACAAAAATATAATTATTTTAAAATCAATAAATAGGTCATTATAACCTTCCTGGGTAATAGGGTCATTTCTATAAATCCATCTACTTACAAGGTAATTCACCAAAGTCAAGAAAACCCGTTAGGTTTACATTTTCCCTTCTTGAATTTTTGCAGGATTAATACATCTCAGTAGAGTCAATAATGCAATCAAGAATTGCACACCCAGAGGTAGTGAACTGCGCTATGCCTTCTCCCTACAAAACTCTACAGGACAACATACAATAGACCTGACAGTACATCATAGGCATGTGGCTTGTGTAAACACAAGAAATCAACTCTAGGTAATCGTGTTCTCTCTCGTAGTTTTTTTTTTTTTTTTGCTTGATTAACTAACTAGACAACCATCTCTTGTTGAGTAGATTACTAAAATAGATGTGAATTCTAATCCTGGAATAATAGATTCTTTCTGTCTGTTAACATATATTTACTGCTCTAGAATCTCTCGGTTATTTCTGTCATGGTTACTAGCTCTGATTAATCTTTCTCCTCGAGGTGGAGAGGAGGCTCCGAAGAGGTGAGATGACTCTAATTATAAAAACAGGGAAGAAGGATTCATCAGGTTAACCCACAGATGACAGACTTCAGTTAGCCTGGTTGAGTAAGTGACCAAAGATTGTCCCCAGGTTCGTTACTACCAGAACACTTTAAGACTTGTTTGGGTATCAACAGAATTAGAAACAAGCTCAAGCGAGCCCCCACACCCTACAAATATATTGTGAAATCAGGTTCAACTAAGAGACTTAGGGTAATAGCCATAGAGAGGAATTTATCCTCTTTGAAATGATCTCTTCAAGGCAGGCTGGTCTGCTACAAAATAAAGTCATATTTTTGCCAGACAAGTTGGAACTTATGAGACTTCAGTTTCCACTAACTACTAATTCATCACCCATCACAAGCTCTATGCTCTCTGTCTTGTGACTTTATTCTATTTTACCTGCCCATCAGTTTAATTGAACTAGAAGAGCTGTTTTGTGTGCCCTGCCCTTCCTTTCTGAAATCACATTCATTATCACAAATGATCCCTCCGCAATCAAAGAAACATTTTTTGCATTTTTGGTTCCTGGAAACCCCTACTGCGTGCATAAGCCTTGGCAACGAAGAGGAAGCTACATCAAACTGTCTCATTTGACCTCTGTCTATAGGAGGTTTCCTCTCTCCAATGATCTAACACATGCTGTCTCCAACCTATACCAGGAAGAAAGGATGAAAACAGAGCAGATTGCTGTGTTATGACCTGTTTTTTCTCCACCCTGCCAAGATTTAGCTGTAGCTGTCCAAAAAATGTAGGGAGGTGGGCTGGGGAATTTCACATTGGTTAACCAGACTCTTTCAGAAGAGCTCCTCAGTGAGACAGAACTTAACCTCGGGATGACTTTGAAGTTTATAAAAAGAACCGTCATTTAAGTGAAAGGCTCTAACCTCAACAGAATGAAATTGGATGGACAGGGAGATGCAGCTCTGTGAAAAACAGAATCAAACTGACTCATCACATTATGAATTTTTACTGCACTGTTCATGCTAATGCACTGTATTACTGACAGGCCCTCTGGCTTTCTGCAGTTTCACAGCCATGAAACTAGCCAGGGAATCCACCATCAACTGCAAAATTGTAAGACAGGAATCAAAAAAAAAAAAAAAAAAAAGTGTGGAATATGGAATTGTAGGAAGCTGCTTTTAATGGGATGAAGCTGGCAAGCTAAGCTAAAGCAAAGGAATGGTTATTCCTTCCCATGCTGTTTGGCCACTACCTTCTCTATCATTCACTCCTATCTACTGGGGCAATAATTCACTGCTGTACATCATTTAAAACCAATAAAAAGATGTGCTATGAAAGCCAGGTCTAACCAAGTGGAAAAGGGGAAGAAAAGTATCGAGAGGGAGATAATTAACTCTTTTAGCTTCCAGGCCATTTTATGCAGACAGCAAAATAGAAAGAGGTAAATGAATTCCCCACTGATCTTTCCAGTTAGGTTGGCTTGGCCGCTGCAGGGGTACGAGGTGCTTGCTGCTCTTGCAAGGCCCCTGTGAGTGACAGCTGTATTCCCTGCCCTTGAGCTTTATAGCTGAAGCAGCACCCGGGGGGTCAAAAGCAGGTCTGTGAGCACTCTCCACCTCCACACAAGCCAGCCTGGCAGCTTTTCAGCAGACAGCATTTTTGGGGGGAACAGGGCAGCAACGTGAGGTTGAATCAGACACCAGGGATCTGCTCCTGAAGTGCATTCCCCACAGAAGGCTTCAGCTGCAACACATGAGACACAGGCCACTGCTGTTAATTATTTTATCATTTAAAATGAGGAGGGGAAGGTTGAGTAAATGAGATCAGATCAATCAAGTTTAAATTATTCAATGTCTTAATATTTCTGAAGGGGACTTCTATTCGATTACTGAGCTGCTCCATCTCAGTTAATAATTAAATAATATGCTGGCAGGCACAATGCAGCATGATCATTTCTATTATTACTCACAATGATATCTGGTGCTCCACTACACATGTAGCTGGGAGTTAGTAGTTTTGGCAGATCATTAATTTCCCAGTTTAAATAAAAGCTTTAAAACCTTGTTGCCTACAGTTAGATCCCATTCACATCTCATAAATGGAGAGTGTAAGGCTGCGCTGATGTAAAAGAAGTTTCTGCATAACTGAAGACAGAGTTACATCCACCTTTGGTTATTTTAACTCATTTTCTCTAGGAACATTGTTATACCGTATGGCTTATTTATTACTGGACATTATATTTCAGAAATTGTTGCAAACTAAAGCTTTTGGCACCTGCTAGCAAGAGGTGCAGGGCAGTACCGGAGGGCCTCTGACAACAGTTCCTTTCTTGGTTTTACAGGGGTTGGCACCACATAGTTAGCAACAATGACCATTTCTTTTGCTTTATCTGCGTGGCCCCATAAAGCACAAATTTCACCTTCAGAGGCACTGAAATTCCTGGGATGGGCAAAATACCAAAGACTTGTGCCTACTGAATTGTCCAAGTTAGCACCCTTTCCGACTGGGAGCTACAAGTGAAGATATAGAATTGCTGACTACTCTTTAAGATCAGACAGGAAAGATTTTTAGGGATTTATATTTTTTTTGGCCAAATATGTTTTTGGCCAAATTTTTCCAAGAGGTCAGAAAGCACCATCACAATGTGTTTCTCCACGCTGCTTGCTGCAAAACAAGTCAAGACTATTTTGTCAGTATTATCAGATATGATCTTGCTGACCTGTATCCAAATCCAAACTATTTTATAACATTTTCTGCCCCTTAAGGAGCTTACTCTCTGATCACAGCCAGTTAGGAAAAATCACTCTCACAGACCTGGATGAAGCTATCGCATTATTGCATCACACCAACAACCAAAAAATCCACACACCCCCCAATCCAATCTATCTTTGCAACAAGAAGTAAGAATTATGTAACCAAATGTTTCTTAAATTCATTTATTTCACTAGAAGAATTAGTAAACCACTGTGTTTTGAAGCAGAAAGCAAATGAAAATGGTGTTCCCAAGCCTGCTCACCTCCTCAGCCCCAGCAGTTGGTGTAACAGCCAATCTAGGCTCTGGTGCTAATTTCATGACATCAGCAAAGGACACATTCTTCTCAGCTACAAGCCCTGCAATGAGAATCACAATCCTGATCAATGCAAAAAGCACAATGAGGGATGTACCTTGACTCCCTGGCAAATTAATACATTATATTGATCTTCCCTAGTCAGGTCAGCGTTCAGGATTGAAGGATAAATGGCAGAAGATCTTACATTCTTATGCTCTAGCCCGCAAAGTGGGGACTCTGTGATTGAGCTTTTGCCCATCACTCAATTCATACCCTGGAGAATAGGTAAGCAGCAGAAATGCTACTCAACAATATCAGTAATTATTTATGGTTACAACAAAACAGTCAACAGCAGTGAAAATATGTGGAAGTAAGGGATTCAAGGACAAAATATGACTGAAAAAAAGGAATTGAAAACAGTGTCAAAAAAAGATGCTACAAATTATTAAATATATTTTATATATTGAAGCAGAATACCAGGGGAGTTCTGCTACTACAGGATTTTGCTTCGCAAACGAATCGCAGCATTTCAGGAGTTCCTTGTACATCGGCGAAGAACCCCAGGCTAACTGTGGAACACCCTACTTGCAGATATACACTGTAATTTTATTAAGGAGCCCTTGCTATCAATATTTCATTTATATTAGCAAGTCTTCACTTTTACTCCATTCCTTTGCCTGGACAAGGGTGAGTCAGCTGAAAGCATCAATCAAAACTGTCATTTAGAAACACACACAGCAAGCCCCTGGGGCCTGGCTGGCAGAGTACCTGAGCTAAGGAGTCCCTCCATCAGCACGGCATCTGAAATCTTCACTCCAACTCTCTGCCAACCAAGCCTCCAGGTTTTGTATTGCAAACTGGCAGAGGGAATACACACCTTCCATATCTACAAAATACCTGCATGAACTTTAATGATGGCTCCACATTTCACATGCATTCACGGACAAGGAATTTGCCTGCAGCATTAGGTGCTGGGAAGCTTCTGGTGGCTTCTAAAGCAGTAGGCAAAATTTGAGTACAGAGAAAAACAGTTTGGAAACTTGGCCCCCAAGGTGGAAGGTGGAAAAATGGTCCCACTGTGGCTTCAAGCATATGGATAATCTAACAATACTGTTTCCACTGTTCTGCAAAAGTGTACTTTGTCTGACAGAACCCTTGTGTCTTCTCTGGAAATAAAGAGAGCATGCTGTGTGCACTAAACACATCGACTAAGGTTTTGGCTGTGCAATTTTCTGTGCTGTTTTCAAATGCAAGAGAGCATGTAGTCTTCAGATGCTATAATGTGACAGCAGAATTTGCTTCTAAAATTAAAACTTGGCTTATTTCTCCTGATGGCTGATGTTACCTTTTCCATGTTTGTTGGAATCCCATGACTGCACATGAACTTGTACAGAAGCTATCCACATTTTAACCATCTACACCTTCTAATCAGAAAAAATTAGACTAACAAAAGTTGGCCTAAATAAGGACTTCAGGATTTCATACACATGCCTTGACTTGTTTAGCTGTGAGGTATTAGAAACTTTTAAAATATGTGAATAAAATTTATGCCTTGGATTCAACTTTTAAATGGCTGATGGCCCACCCTTATCATACACCTGCATGCATTAATAGATATAAGATAATTAACTCTTTAAGTGTGGAACTCAAGACTGTCACATTACAGTGGGTGAAGCAGTACAGCAAATAAAATGACTGGTCAAGAATATCCCAAGATTTATGCTTGTACAAGAGAAAGTGCATACTCACACATGGAGCCCAGGACACTCTGCATACCCTTCATCTTGACATATAAAAGCTGGAAGTTACATATAGGTCTAATAACATTTAATTGGCCAGCAGTACTACTGGTCCTGTCATTCCTGCCCTCTCTGGTCTTCTTTGCTAGAACTGATTTTTTGTTTGGTTTGACCATTTCAGCAATCCAGTTTACAGCCTGGTGCACAAACAGTTGGCTGTATTCTTCTACGAGCAGCACCTCAACACATTATGGCCCTAGACCTTCCCCTGTCAGTATCAACACTTTCCAGGCCCTATCCCTTGAGAGGAAGCTACCAGACTTAAGTTATAATGTAAATGTTACTTCTGGGCCAGACTGAAGCGTACAAAGAGCAAAAAACCCTCTTTGAACTGAGTGACCTTCCAGTCAGATCCACACAACTTTATTCTTCCCTCATTTTCAGTCATGTTAATCCCAAGTATTAACCAACTGGAATTAAATGCCCAGATGGCTCAAAAGTATCTCTTCCCAGTCTTACCGTGAATTGCTCTGTAAGCACTTCCTAAACAGGCAGAGTTGGTGGTACTGATGGTGTACACCGGGGCGTTGAACACATCAGACAGGACCTGAGAAGTAGCAAAGCATCAGTAATGCATGTCCATGAAGATAAGGGATGAGCAATTCTCTACCACTGCTTAGGAAAACAACTAAGTACTGTACACCCCAGCCAAGCATTTGGGTCCCCATGGAAAGAAGTACCGCTGGCAACAGTGAGTCCTGAACTCATCAAACAACAGGGTAAATCTGAGCTACAGATGTAACTGCAGCCAGGAAACATTTCCCTCCAGATCTTTGTATTACAAGTTCAGAGCACTCTGGGTTCAAGAATCAACTCCCTCCTAAGCCCACACAATCAGCCCAGGCCAAAGGCCTAATTAGGGCAAGGAGATCTGCTCAGGTACACACAAATGGTGCCTGCTTACTTCCACCATGTTTATGGCTGATCAAAGTGGGAAGGAAGGAGAGAGGAACCAGTCATGGCTCCTCAGTTCTCAACCTTTGATAAAATAAAAGCTCCAGCAGTATAAAGGCCTGCTAAGCCTTTCTTCTTCACTTCCACCATTGCCATCATATTAGGGTTAGCAGGAAGAATGAAACAGGAGCTGGTGACAGTCTCTACATTTACCAGGGTTTTTCCTGTATTTTGAGGGATCCTGAGCTATGAAGATATACCAAGACATTTCTCAGCTTGGCTTGAGCAATACAAAGAAAATTTTACAGGTAAAGAATTTTATTATGGTATCCAACAGTCACTGAAGTTATTTGACCACACATTGTTCTGCACTGAAATCAACACCAGGCATCTCACATCCACTGAGTACCAGTGCTCTTCCCCACAGAGGAGGCTTAGGAAAACAGATACAGAAGGACAATATTTAGATAGGGACAGAGGGGGTTCAATAACTCTTTTCCAAAAACATTGTCAACAAACTCTTTCCATTTGGTTTTATTGCCTTTAGGATTGCAGGTGCCCCTCAGGCTGAGCAACCCAAGAAGCAGGCAACAATCCAAATTTGACTTGTGTTGCTTTTATTCCTTTTGCCAAAGGGAACTGTGTGTCACCTGATTTACATCCATACAGTCAAGTCTAAAATAAGGCCAGGAATCCAAACCATTTAGATTAGTGATCTGCAACCCTGATCCAGGAATTTACAGCCCTACTGATCACGGGCCCCAGGGCTTCATAAAAGATAACAATGAAATTCAATGTAGAATATAGAAAAAAAGTAGGATGTGACATTTCTAAAGGATTTTGCTTTTTTTTCTCTGAAAGTTTGCACGGAATCTGCAAATCAAAAGCTTTGAAAATCACCAGTTTTTGTAATTTTAAACATAAGTGGCTGGTTGCTAACTAGAATCTGGTGAAACTCTGGGCTTATACACTTAAAAGACTCTCTTATTAGAAGAAAATCAAGTCAGTATTGCATAACTTCACTTGCAAGAGAACATTGATGCTATGAGCTTCAATGCCAGAGGACAAATGGAAAATTAACCATGGCATTTATTAAAAAGCCCTCTGGAAATTATAAGGTCACAGAGTACTGGTTCCACTGCCCATCCTGCCAGCCAGCACTACCATTCTGTTTCAGCACATTCCCCATCTGCTTCTTCATCTCATTTCTAATAAGAATTTCTTGTCTTAAGCTTGAATTGTACATTCCATCAGACAACAGAGGTATTTGGTTGTTTTATTTTCTTTTGCATCTCTGCAGAGCCTCACACACAGGAGCTCTGCTCTATACTGAATGCTAATAACTGCTGTAATACTACTAGTAACAACTACCTTTTGTGCCACATTGTAATAAAATTAAAATTCTTCAAAGTTCATATGTTTAGTAAGTCATTTGAAACTGTGGTCTCTCTCATGAATAATTTTAAAAGAAACTGTTGGAGGCTTTACTGTTAAAAATATTTCACTGTGTTTCATACGGTCGTTAATCGAGCACCACGTATGTTGAAAAAAGCTTCCCAGAACTGTGGAGAAAGCTGCCCTTCTATATATATATTTACATTTTTTTAAACAGATTTTCCTAAGTTGCCTCCTTTGAGGTGTAAAATATAGGAGTTACTCAATGTTGATTAATTAAATGATAGGTTTTTTGTAGCCCTGGAACAAATTATCCAAAATTGACCATGATAAGGGTAGAAGCTGTTATTCTTCATGCAACTGATATGGTTTCTGAGGTTTTGATTAAATTAAAAAGAAAGATCCAATTAACCAGTGATTGAATTAAGTGGATGATACTGTATTGATCATGTTATTTTAAGACACTTCTAATGAGTTTTAAAAGGAGTTGCATTGTTACACCTGAAGAGCAAGCGCGACAGCCGCCACTCTCCCATCCTCACAACTTTTCATCTGCCTATCTTGTAGAATTACACGTCACAAGAACATTCAGTCCTCTGTTTTCATTCCACAGCAAGGAAATCTTCCTGGCACCTAAACTGTAAATACAGCTTTAAAAACAAATTCATCTATTAATCCAATCTCTTCCCTGACATATTCTTAGTAGAATTACCCCAGTAGGGACCAATGTTTTAAGCAATTAACCTATCAGTTAATTTTCTAACGTCAAGTTCCTAAGCAAAATAACCACAGCAGATGAAGAGAAGTGACATCTACAGGCAAAACATGCCAAATTTGTTGTGTCCCAATCAGCTATACATCCAGTGGTTATACAAACACATGGTATGTATAACTCAGATGCCTTAGGAGAGAGAGAGCTTTTTGCTTTTTGCTTCTCAACCTCCATTCATTCCAGCTCAGGTTTTGAAGAGCAGACGAGCTTCCTTTCATATGATTGCAATTGTCAGAGAGTATGGTGCATAGTTGAAACTGGCCTCTAGAATCTCTCCAGCTGGTGGAAAGGGATTGGCAGCTCCAGAAAACAATTCACCCTGTGTTGACAAACTTCATCACCAGGACTAAGAGAGGTGCCTTTTGGTGTAAGTATCTACCTCCAGGCTCAGTGTCTGCACCTCTAGTCCCAGGGGAGTTTGTCAAGACAGTGGAGTTCAGAAAGCTCTTTGGCTCACCCAGGGGAAGACATCTATGTCTGATAAGTTAAAACACCATCTATTTTTTTTTGTGCTGTAACTGACTGGATGTCCCCTGACTACTACAGGATTGACAGACTGTACACAGGCATCACAGTGCAGGTGACTGGATTCAGGCAAGATGAATCCCAACCCAGATGTCTAGTTCTGTGATAGCAAAAGCCAGGTGAGATACCTCTCACCATTTGTGAGCAAGGCTTTGCCATATCTCAGTGGGCAGAAACAGAGGAGCATGCAGCACTCTGTTCTCAAGAAGACAGGCAAAGAGCTGGATGTGCAGCAACAGCAGCAGGAGAGGAAGGTGGGAAGCTGGAGGATGAACTATACAGAAGCGTAGCCTCCACCCAATATATGACAAAGTGCTGGTAACAGACACTCAGAACAACAAGGGAAGGGTTTGGGGGTTTGTTGCAGGTTGTTTGAGTGATAAACATCAGCAAACCCCCCCCCCCCAAAACCATGGTCCAACTTTGATCTGAATGCCAAAAACTACAAAAATCTCAGGTATTGTATCAACTCTCTTCTTGATTTCTTTGCTGATTGATTTAGTATAAGTGACATTGTAGACATACTGGAGTGTGTCCAGAGGAGGGCCACCAAAATGATCGGGGGAATGGAGCATCTGTCCTATGAAGACAGGTTGAGGGAGTTGGGGCTGTTCAGCCTGGAGAAGGCTCCAGAGGGACCTTATAGTGACCTCCCAGTACCTGAAGGGGGCCTACATGAAGGTGAGGGAAGGTCTATTCGAAAGGCTTTGTAATGATAGGACAAGGAGCAATGAGTTCTAAGCTAGGAAATGAGAGATTTAGATTGGATATTAGAAAAAAAGATCTGAGGATGATAGATCACTGGAATGGACTGCCCAGAGAGGTGGTGGAGGCCCCATCCCTGGAGTCATTCAAGGTCAGGCTTGATGGAGCTCTGAGCAACCTGCTCTAGTTAGAGATGTCCCTACTTGTATAGGGAGGTTGGATCAGATGACCTGTAGAGGTCCCTTCCAGCCTAAAACATTCTATGATTCTATGAGACCTGGAAAACACCAGGGCTTCAGATACATGTTCATAAAACTAGACAACTATAAAAAAAAAAAAAAAGCTTTAAAGTTCAAGACAAAATTAGCACTAACAGTTTCCATACTAAACCTGAATAAAAGCCTCAAAGTCCCGCAGCAGATTCACAATCCCATATCAACACCTACCTGTGCAGCTGCAGCGATTTGGATTCAGTACATCAAAATAAAAATGCAGATGTAACTGCAAGTTCAAAGGATTTAATTTTCTACTCACCTGTAAGATCTTTTTATTGTGAGATGCACCACCAGTAGCCAAAATCCTTGTTCTGGGCACTGTAATGCAATATAACATATAGATTAGACTGAAAATGAATATTGTTGAGATTTGCACTACTGAACCAAGCAATGAGAACAAGGAGATGAGAGTCAGATGGTCTGGGCTCTCTCTCTGTACCTCTAATTTACCTTCTGTAAAAAAGGAGATAAGACTAACTACCCACCTTTCCAAGGCACTTAGTACACTTTCTTAGAAGAGGTAACATAAATATTGCAGATCTGTTATTATTATAGTGCTATCAAAGTCAGGGATATTTGCAAAAGAGATACACAAGAAGAAAGGCAGAGTGTTACTATTCTACAGCCCTGGTCTGAGGTCAGATTGGTTTGGCTCATAGCTGTATATATACAAACTGACAGATAACCTTTAAAATCAGTAGTATTTTAGAAACTTATCTCCTCATGATGTTCACCGTCAGAGTTCACTGAAACCTGGGCAATTCCTATACGCTTGAATGACAAGGAGGTATGTCAAAAGATAATTAGAGAAGGTCTAAATCACTTCAATAAAGTAAAACAAAAAAACCCACAACAACTCTGAATCTTCAGCCAATGCAAACCCACGGGTTTGGAGGTGTTAAAAAAGTTATCCTGCATTCTTTAGTCCTCAAAGAAACCCACCATTCTTCTCACATTCCAAAATATCTGTCCTGTGCCTGATCATTTATTTGTGTGCATGCTCCTGTGGAGCATGGCATGCAACAAGCCATACATCTATCCATAACCACCATTCAGCAAGGCATTATGAACTTGAGCAGTCCAAATGAGCTCACTGGAATTCTTCAGAGGCTTAAACCAAAATAAATGCAAAAATAACTTACTATCATACATTTTAAAGAGTCCAAACACTCAATTACCCTGATTTGTGGCAATACTATGTGATACCATCATGTATATCCTCCCAAAAGGGGAATTTTACTGTGGCTATTGTTTTGTTATCTTAACTTCCTTTTTAATAAAAGCTAATTTATTTCTCACAAGGCAAAGTTGGTCAACTTACACCAGTGCCCTAAATAACTTAGTATCATTTATCCTTTCAAGTATCTTAATGACAAAAGCCCTGAGGACAGAATTAGAAATAAAGAGAGGACACAGCTCACCGTGCCATTTCTAGACCCACAGCTAGGTGCTCAGGTGGAGTCTAAGATCCAAACAAAGCATTGCATGGGGGACCCTATTTTACTGATAAATTTAATTTTATTTTCCTCTTTGGAGGATATTCGGTGATGCACAAATTGGGTTTTAAAAGCCATTAGGATCTCTGTCAATGTCAGTAAACAAATAAAACAAACAGCAGAGTGATTCCTCAGGGAAAACAAGTTTCAATTATACCAACGCAGAGTGACAGATCCCTGCCAAGATTATCACAACAACATAATAGCACAGAAACCAGTGAAAAATAACTGGTAAGCCTCTGTTCCTAGAAACCAAACAGAACTCTAAATGATTTGCCTAGTAGTCACAATTCTGTCTTGCTAAGCCTTGTCATGAATATAGATTCTTGCAGAACTACCATATCCAACAGGAAAACACCACATTTTAGAGACAGCCAGCAACACAGAATGAGAAACAAACATGTTTGTTACACTTCACAGCAGCTAAACCCAAAGAAGAGTGCATGGCTTACTCTGGAAAATAATGCTGCTTCTGGAAAGGACCTTAACAAACTGCTGGGCCATCACCATCAGGAAAGAATGGTGGACAACATGAAAGTGGTAAAGCCAAACAGCAACTAACCCTGTGAAAACTACCAACGTATCTTAGCTCAGCTGCATCCTGCACTTCACCTGCCTGCCAGCTCTCGGTCACAGGGCTTCTGCTCCACAACGTTCCAAGCGCTTCAGAGCCCTGACAGTATATACTGCTGTCTGCTTTCACTGGCACTGTGACTGATAGACCAGGTAGGGCTGATTTGTGCCTTCTAGCTGACTCCAATGCCCCTGTAACAGGTAATGTATTTGCTTTAGGAATCAAGGACCAGGCAGGAGACTTACTCCTTGCTAGGTCAGAAGATTCAGGGTGTGGCTATATTATCAGTTAGTGCCATAACTATAAATCAGGATACTTCTATATATATAAATTACCATAAGAAAAGCACAGGTGAATTTGCAGAGTATTAACTCTTTGATAGAAAGCACTCATGAGTATACATTTACTCTAGTACTAACTGAGATAGATATCTACAAAGAGGGAAACAGATCTCAAGTCTAAAAGTGTTTAACACCCTGATTATCGGCACCCTCATCTTAATGCAAATTAATTCTTTCACAGTAAAATACTAAGAATTATTTCAGTATATAGCTAATCTACTTGTCAAAAGAAACTAACTTTATTTACACTGTGAAGCTTCTAATGGACATCTCAAATTCTAAATTTGATTAGCTTGTTGAGTACAAACACACAGATACACAACAAAAAGCCCCCAGTCCCTGTGGTGAAGCTCCACAAAGGACAAAACCATTCCCTCTCTTCTACTTCAAATGATTAGGATGGCTCGCTTCACCAAAACATATCCCAGTAGGTAACAGCCTAGTGAACCCTAGCCATCACTGTCTGACAACAGAATCAGACCCACTGTACTGGTGGGACTGGTCCATCCAGACCACATGGAGGAGTGATCTTTGGTGAATCCAGTACGCTGCATTTCCAGAGGGGGCTCTGTCTCTGGCTGCAGCAGAGACAACAGCTTCCCTGGTTGGGTTTCAGAAACTTCTTAAAGATGAGGAGCAGGTCCCAAAAGAACCTCCCTGAATTTGCTAAATTTTAGGTCTACCTCTTTCTCTGGAGAGTGAGGAAAATGCATTGATCACTGATTTCAGGGATTGTCTTTTTAATGCCAATATTGTGTGCTTTACTGAGCGGTGGACATTTGCTCTGAGATGTGTAATTGGACACATCTTATAAATAAATAAAGCAAGCCCATCATTTATGTATACAGGGGCATTAACAAAGACATTGTTCATCCATCACTAGCAGTGTTCTCAGCCAGCTGTGTTTGAATCTGTCAGGAGCTACCATCTATCCCCTACGGCAGTGCACAGACAGAACTTAAATACAGTGTTACTAAAAAAATAAAACAAAACAAGCAACAAAACAACTGTAGCAAACATAATTCGTGAATTCAATTCTTTGACAGTTGAATCAAATTTAAACATCCTTTAATTAAAAGCTCCCTGCATAGTACCTAACCAACCAGATTATTTCCTTTCTATTGCAAAACGAATGAGTTTTTAGAGAGCTGGTACAAAATCTTAACCCTATCTCAAAGGCATTTGCAGCTGCACATGGCATGGTCCTGTCCCGCAATAGGCACACCTTCTACAGATTTATTATCTGCTGTGGAATGTGGGGAACGACCTAATGAAATTCAGTTAAAATAGTTCCTACTGGACAGGAGGCATGGGGGGAAGACCCACATAAAGAAGTTTACTCGCATGGGAAGACTGAGCACAAGGCACTTTCCCACACAGGATCTTACTGCTCACCCAACAACCTCCATTCTGCCTTTCACAGAGATCCAGCAAGAATTGAGTGATGTTAAAGTTCATCTCCTAGCTCTTGTTTTCAGCCAAAACATTGCTTTTATTGAAAGGCACATGGGCAGAGGAAGGAATATGTCACCAAGAAGAGAGAGAAGTTACAGTTATTTGTGTTCAGCTGCTGTGAGTGGTCCTCAAAAGACTGAAGTACCACATCACTGTACACTTACCAACACAGAACTGATGCCTTCCCAGAAAAGCAAGCAGTTAAAACAGAGTAAGATAAAAAGTGTAGAGGAAAAGCAAGGTTTTAGAAAGTGCAGACTCAAAGAGCATTGCCCAAGTGGATTCATCAATGGAGAGAGTGGAACCAGTAACGCAGGGCGAGTCTCTCCTGAGCAGTCTGACATTCCCTCTAATAGTCTTGGCACATAACCGTAGCAATTAAGAAAAATAATCACATAAGCAAACTCACATCAATCAGAAGGCTAGTGCTGATAATTAGCACCAAAAGCCTGCGCCACATCATTTGTGCAAGGAGACTGGAGGTAGAAATTCACCCTCCTGTTCCACTAGGAGTAGGGTCAGACTGGATTACTAACGTGTCCAGATGCTGAAATCGATGGGTGACTCCTGACCTCGGGGCTTTTGGGTCTGGCTGTACTTCAACTGGACGGCAACAATGTGCCTGCGTCAGTCCAGAATTTTGCTGGCTCATGTGCCTCAAATCTGAAAGCAGAATCTGACCTTCTCGTCTCAAGGCTGAAAATGCTTCAACTTCTTCATGGAAATTTCCAGTGCTGCACACAGCCCTGGTTTGTACCCCCAACTCCAGGCACTCACTGACTTTCAAAACTCCTAGAAGACATTTCTAAGGCTTCATCCAAACAACTTCATAATGTCTTTCTCATCACAACTGAATCCATAAATAAAACAGAACAATAGAACATGCATTCAGAAAGCGGCTGATTATGCACATGATCCCACGCCAGCTATAAGCATGATTGCAAATAACTGCAATTTACAATTTGCAAGCATCGAGAAAAGTATCAGCCCCTCCTTTATTTCTCTGATTAACTCCAAATGCTATAATTTAAAAAAAAAAAAAAAGTATTTTCTAGCTTTTCATTCAAGAGAAACAAAACAAAAATATATGATTAGTTTGTCACATTATAAAACAAATGTTCCAAAATCATCCTCTTTGCATATTGACTCTTCCAAAATTAATGCTAATTTTTCTTATTCATGTAACGACTGTGAAATTAAACTCCCACTACAGTAAAAGGTTTCTCTTGTCTATACCCTTTTAAATATGAAAATGTACAAGGTCCTGAGAGCCCTTTATGTCCCCGTGAGTTCTCGGACTGGGTCCAAAGGCACTTTTCTTCTCTATCTTGTTGTGCTACATCACTCCTCCCATCTCCAAATACTTCATAACAGAGGAAAAAAGACTGCCACAAACCAGCCTTCAGCTTATTAGGCAATATCTACCTTATTGAAGCAAAAGTAATGTTAATTGGAACACACAGTTTTTCTTTTTACTTTTTAATTTAGTCCAATAAAACTGCCCGAGTGAATAAATTATAAGCTTGAAGCCAAACATTTGAACAAATTCAGCCACCTTTACAATTCTAAAAACAATACAGTAATTCATAAAAGCTATTCAAAACCTATTTTTTAGAAGAGCTTCTTGCTTTCACTTGGAAGCATCAGCTAAGTTATTAGAGAGAAAAGCAAGCCATATTTGCCATACAGGTTGGCTGCTTGCTTACTTGTAATCAAAGAAGTTTTCCTATTTCATAACATGCTTTACTTTCACTGGGGGTTTCAACTGCTCAAATGTATGTCAGAAATTTTCCAGACAGAGAATTTATTCTTATTTTTTTAAATGCAGTGCCTGGGGAAGAAAAACAACTTTTAAGGATAGAATTGATCATCAGCCTCTAAGGCTACAGCTACTATCATATCAGCTGTAATTCAACAGGGGAAAAAGGCCTCGATTTTCTCAGCAGCAATGATAAATATGGCTAATGTCAACATTTATGCTACTTACATAGATAAAGTCTCTACAATGATGTAGGGGACAACGGGCATGATTCTTCTTGCTCACACTGCTGTAAGGCAAGAATAATACCACTAAAATGAGTAGATGCACATATACCTAAGTAAAACAGAGTAGGAACGGTATCCCTAGCCAAGACTCAGATGCTACTGATAGTCTAGGTCACCTTATGTTCTCAAACAACTTCTAATAGCAGAAATTGTTCTTCATGAGGATGCCAAATTTGGTTTTCCTAAGACCTTGATTCAATAAAGGCAAAATTTTGCATTTCACAACCTGAAGCTTAAGGACACTGAATCACCTAACCGAAAATCCTCTTATTTGAGCTCACTTCAGATATCAATTTAAAACTTAACATTGACTCAAAGTCTTCCCCTTTTTGATGAACTTCAGAGAAAATAAACATAGAAAAACTTTGTACGTAAATTCTCTCTTAACAGCACCTTAAATTATTGCAGATCACCCAAAAAATACACACGGCCTCTGATGTATTACATGAAAAAAATTCTACAAGATACCACCCCACTGAGACTTCTACTTCATTGACTTCAGCAGAATTATACAGCAAGGAAAACTTTGGTACACAGATAGTGAGGACTTATTTGGGAACAAGCAGATCAATAATCATACAACTGTTACATACACTGACGTGCTCACAGTAAGATCTCTGCAATATTCACACTTCTTGTAGAAATACTGCAATTGCTTGTTAATTTGTGGTGATTTTAAGTAACATATTTCATGAATTATTAGGGTAAAATGGGTTCATGTACCAATGGAACTGGTTTACATCAGGTTTAATTTTTTTATATTTTGGCCACTCGAAGTTTTCTGCGTTTGTTACCTGAAGTCTGGATATGGCAGGAGCTGTGAAACTTAAAAATAGTCGGGGAGAAATACTAATCACCACAAAAACTATTCAGCAGTTGTCCAGACATCCATAAGGTAGCCAAGGCTCCAATTAAAGGCTTAACACAACAAAGCACAACCTGCTTTGATTTACCTCACGCTTCAAAAATTATTCATAGACTCTTGGCCACACCTCAACGTTCACCTTCCACTTCAGAATTCCTGTTGTTCAGCAAATAAACATGAAATCTGGAACCTCTGTGACAAATCAACTGATTCTCAAAAAAACATTTTGAAGCAGGTGGTAACCAGTCTGAAAACAATACCTAGAGGAGATCCAAACTGGGAACTGAAATCTAACCATCACACCCAGCTATTAGTATCAAAGCACTGGAATAGGCTGCCCAGGACAGGTTGTGGAATCTCCTTTTCTGGAGAGATTCAAAACATGCCTGGATATGTTACAGTGCAACCTGCTTTAGGTGAACCTGCTTTAGCAGTGGTTTGGACTAGATGATCTCTAGAGGTCCTTTCCAACTCTGGTGATGCTGTAATTAATAACCTACACACAGAGAGCTCCAAAAATGTAAAAGGTCAGAGTGGATCATCAGCTTAAACAAGACCACACAACTTTCATACAGCAATCCCACCATCCAGCCCAGCTCTGTATTCACTGAACTACATTAATCTGAAGAAGACACAGAACCCCAGCTGAAGGGCTCAAAGTGACAGAGAATATACTGTGTCTACTGGCTATTTGCATGTTTAATACCTTTAAAATTAAATATTTGAGCTTTTCCCACAATTTAGATGTTTATTCTTTAAACTTCTTGTCACCTGATCTGTGAGGCTTTAGCCTTCCAGTTAAAATAGTACTATAGAATTGTTTCCCCTTCACATGTTGGCACTTACAGACCACAATTAAATTGAATGATGTCTTTCTTTTTGACAAGCTAAGGATATTAAGTTCTGGGACTCACTAAAAGGCACAACTTCAAGACTACAAGCCACTGATGTTTAGTGCTGCTGGTACTACCAGTACCTAGTAGAAAAGCCTTCACCACTGAAACCATGATCAAAAGAGAGCTGAGCTGGTAAAAGCATTAAAAATGTCTACCCTAGAAGTACTTAACTCTATATGTTGTCAGTTTGCCTACCCAAATATTTAGTAGGAAAATGCCAGTTTATTAAAACTCCTGAAAAATCACAGAGAACCTTATGCTAGTAAATTGCCTAGCTTCTTGGAGAATGTTCTGGTTTGAAGGTCTGTAGCTCCAAGAGACACGTGCTCTGAGGAGTCCTATGGTAGGAGGTCAGGTGTCCTATGATCCCTGTCGCAGGAAGCCCCAGAGTTCAAGAGGGCTCTGCACTGAGCTACACATCACTGTCCCTGGGAACCCTGGAAACACAAACTTACAATTCCTGCTGCTGAGTTCCTAGGACTGGAGGTAAGGCATTCACCCAAAGTCAGAAGCATGCAAGACGTTCCAAAAATAATTGTTGTTTGTTTGTTTGTTCTCTGCTGCCTTAACCATCTTCCACTGACTAAAATCAATTTATTTTTTTTTAAATGTGCCCTGTTGCTGCCATTGCAGCACAGCTCAGCATTTCCTCAGACACATGAGAAATTCATGCCTTAAACTCAGCAAAATACACAGCCTCCCATGCCCATCACAACTCTGATGTGTGTAATTACCACACGCGGCTTTACACGTCAGTAAATAATGCTTGCTACAGAGTTATTTAGAAACACTAAAACCAATGCTGCATTTTTAAGAACTGTTTGTCCTCATATACAGCAATACTCAGCCCCGCAAATCTTCTGAGGGAAATAGAAAATTACATTGGCAAATCAACACATGACACCATCCATCGAAGGTTAAAATGAGAAAAGCAAGGAAGGAGATAAATGAGCTGCCCAAGGTCGCACAAAATCAGTAGAACAACCAAGAATAGAACAAAGGCCTCTTCATTACTTAGATCACAAACGCATTCGATTCTGCATTAGTTAATCTGCAGAGTCTGTGCATCAGTAGCAAGACATGTCCACAGGAGAAAATATACTAATAATCAGCTGCAAGTTCAGCATTACCTAAAGCCACAGGATATAATTAAAAGGTACAGGGTGTGATGACCTGACCTTGAATGCCACTTGAGTGAAGAGAGGAAAGAACATCCCACCAGGCATTTTGATTTGAGAGAAATTCAAACCACTGCAAACCTGGAGGAAAATCGGTTTGGGATCCAGATTTGCAAACCAGATCTCAACCAGCTCTCAGGACTACTCTGCTTCCCTCAGCACCAGCCTTTGCATCTTACCAACATTAACAAAGGCCTCTGGCAATGCAATAGAAAAAAGCCAATGTCCAAGTATCATTTTACCTTTGCAAAGGATAAACCAGCTGAAAAGCAGAAAAGAACTTACAAAATAAGGCAATTTGGCTGTTTCCTTTACAAGACTTTTCAAAAGAATTATTACAACACTTTTGGCATCCATAAATATTGCCCATAGCTGCTCTTCTCCTCGTCCTGTAAGACCATTTTTGTGTTTGGTGCTGGTGAAGAATTTTTCTTCTTGATTTTTTCTTTTTAATACCTCCTACTCCTCTCAATAGAAATAACCTACAGGTTGTAAAGTACTTTGCAAAAATAAAATGAACTGATAGGAGGGTGTACCTGCTCACAAAATACTAGGCTGAGGTAGCAGAAAATCTGTTTATTTAACAACATCCCATATGCCAAGAAGGGAAGCAAATATATTGAGTAGAAAACATTTGCTCCTTTTTCTCCCTAAAAACTATACCAAACTTACTAGCAGAAAAAAAAACCCCAAACCACACTGACCTATGTGACTGGGGTGGGTTACTTCACTCCTCTGAACCTCCTTCCTTCTGTACCTACAGAAGACAGCACTAGGGACTACTTGTACCAGTTGAGGCTCTGAGCACTACTCTTACTAATAAACCTCCTTCTTTCCAAGTGCATTATTAATAAATTAATTTTGTGACCTCTGGCAGGCTAGAACTGAACAGAGAATACAGCTTTTTTCCCCTTTAACTAAAAAAATAAAGGCTACAGATGAATAGAGAGAAGCAATTAATATTTCCTAATAATTGTCATACCGAATGGGAGAAGTGCTACGTTTCTCAGAGTTTCTGCACAGAAAGGTTCCAGGTAACTATTCATTCACAGGGCTGGGTTCATGTAAATTGGATGCTGTTGCCAAGCAACTATAGGTGCTAAGGAATGAAATACAGTCTGCAGAAACCTAATAGCCTGGAGAGAAAAAGACCTACAGTCTGAGATTTATGGCATATATAAAAGGAAGAGAGTCATTCTCCCACACACAAAGAACACAGATACTTTATTATAAATGTCCTTAGCGTGTTTTTCTAAGGCATAATTAAGCAATAAAATCCCCACTCCGTGCCAAATCAAACAGGTAAATTCTTTTTTTGTTGATGTTGTTTTAATTTTTTTTTCATTAATCTCTCTAGAAATGGATCTTGAGAAATTAGCTGCCAAGACAAAAGCTAAAATTTACCCAAAGATCCTCCTTTTGCACAAGGAAACTGTTACTTGTACAGACAGCACTGCAACTGCCAATCAGCTATCTACATTACCTTCTTATGTTTTTATACCATGCTCATTAACATTGCATCTGATCATCAGAAATTCTCTTTAAGCTTATTAAGATTTTAAAATATTTTTAGCAAGTTAATTAGAATACATTAACAGAGCTCATCTGTGTTCACCCATCATGCATATTTTATTTTATTCAGGCAAACTGCTTTTAAATGAAATATTAGACCTAGGAAGGGTACACTGTTGGGTACTGAACAATACAACCCCTTAGTACAAACATCCACTCCCAAACATCCTAAATAACTTCATGTCACTGGAAAGAGGGGAGATTTTCTGGTGGCAAAGGGTTGTTCTTTTAGTGCCTGCCCGTATCACAATCCCCTCCAGCTGGGGTTTGAGTAAAGGACCTGGTGGATCATCCCAGTACCTGAACCATCCTTTGTTGACATTATGTTCCTCTACAATCAATAAAAGTTTAAGCTGCCAAGAGGCCACTGCAATGAGAACCAGAAGTCCAGTTAAGTAAAAGGAAGGAACGTCTTCAACCCCTCACACTAGTTCAAAGGCTTTTATAAATTCATGGTTTGTTTTCACTTGTCTTTTTCCTCCTGCTGACAGTCTCTGAAGACACCATTTGATCTTAAGGCAGGAGCCCAATTAGCAGCTCTGGCATGGTGTGGATAGGTTTCCAACAGGCAGAGGTGCACATGGATTTGGCAGAACAGCAAGAACAGCTCATAAAGAACGTACCTGAAATACCCTTTGCTTTAGCTAGCATTATAAATTCCTCCCTTTAGTGTGCACTAAATGTCACCAAATTCAATCACATAAAATTAAATAACAGTTTATGTGGAAAAGGGAGACAGCAAAAATTACCTTGGGGTATTTTCGGTGTGCTACTTGCAGAATTTCACTCAAGTGAGATGAAGTCCATCACTGGACACTGAAAAGTAACTACAATACTACTATAATAAGGTGCTTCTCGAGCTCCTGCTGTACATTCACTCAATCCAGTTAAATATGACATCTTTGTAGCTATTCCTTTAGACTCCACAAGGCCCAAATCCTTCCTATCTGAGGAAGGATGGAAAAAAAAATTCACATTAATTTCATCAACTCAAGCTAAGTGGTTACTTTTAGAGATCTGCATAAATAAAAGGATGAGCAAAGTTTGCCAACCTCACGCTTGATTCAGATTATGGACTCTTGCTGCATTTCTATTAAGCTGCCACAGATTGCAGAGCTGACATATTTGATTCAGATAGTAAAGGAAACACTCTTAAAAAAACAACAGGTCTGCAGCCTGTGAAGAGCCATCATACAATCCCTATCAAAACACCCACTGAAATCTCAGTCACCACACATTTCATGATCTGCATCATTAGCACTGTCTGGTTTGAGGGATTTTGATAATCTCTTACAATCTATAACAGTTCTTTATCTCCAAGGCACTGATGCCTTTTAACCAGTGATCATTATTTAGGTATGCTTTATGCCTGTAGCCCTCCCTGAGATGTTAATCTCTTCAATTCTAGAGCTGTTCTTTTATAAACTGCTGCCATACTCCCCATGTTTTCTCCTACCAGTGAGCCCCAAAACCGGACACATTTCATTTAGTTTTGAACATCAGCAGCTGGCTCAGAGAAATTTTCATCACAGCTGGGCAATTCTATGGCAAGCTCTTCCAAAGACATAGAGAAGAGAACATGGAAGAAGAGGTGGAGTCCCTTTTCTCTGAATAAACCACTACCAATTACACTGAATCCAAAACCACCCTGTCATAACCTTTTCCTTCTATTTCTCCATTTATTAACTCAAACATCAAAAGCAAAAGCTGCAGGCTGAACTTTTCCCTCCAAAGCTTGGCCAAGCAAAAGTTTTGCTTTTAAATGAATTCTCTGCCTTCGATGGTTGGTGCAGAGATTTTACCTCCTTGCCGTGGAGCTGGATCCAGGCAGCTGCCTTTCCTGCAGGGAACAGCTGGGATCTCTCCCTGGCACTCAATGCATGCTGAGTTATGAGTCAAACAATCCCAACAACCTATTCATTGGCATTAAAGAACACAAACTGCCTTGGTTTATTTTGTAACATTTAAGCAGAGATGTCCTATCCTAAGGAAAACACCCACCTAGAAATCAATATAAATTTCTAGTAGCATTCTAATTGCAAAGAGTAGGGCTTGAATGAGCAATGAAGGCAAATCGACATTTTAATGTCATTTAGAGTGACCAAAGACACTGAAATATGTTTACAATTAAGAGTATTCACTAGCAGAAGGAGGGGGGAAAGTAAAGCATGACTACTAGACAATAGTAAAGTAAAATGCAATTTACCAAAGCACGTTTTGTCATTGGCCTACCCTGGTGCACACTCATTGCTCCTACACGGAAAGAGTGACTCAGTTATCCATGCCAGCACAATTCTGACAAACCCCTATAATATCACAGCTAGAGCTGCAGCTGCAGTACAGCTACGCTCAAGCTCACCCAGCTTGGGACTTGCACGAGAACCTAGAGCTCTCCACTGCTTACAGAAACTTCCCTGCTAACCCAGCCACCCCCAGAGCAGCTCAGGGTGCGTTACCCACCCCAATTGCCCATCTGATTCTGCCACCCCTCCAGAGAAGTCGGCTACTTTTATTACAAAGGTGAAACTCCTTCTGTCTGTCCTCTCTCTCTTCTACTCTTCCCAAACCCACAGCACAGACAACTCATGACCAATTCTATTCTTTAAATTTCTTCCGCAGAGGCCAAAACCTTCTGCTCCCTAAAATTCAGCCCCATTTAAGTACAGGACATCTCTGAATAGCCACTGACTCTTAGCTTTCAGTTCTTTTAAGTAAGAAGCTGCTCCCAACTTCCTTTGAAATGGCAAAAGGACGTGGTTTTCCAGTCTGGGTACCCAAGATGTGGTTCACCGCATACACCAAAATACAGCACATTCTCCGAGTCACTATATTAGATCCAATCCTCATGTGAAACAGCCATCAACAAAAATGCACATCTTTTCCCAGTTCCTCACAGTTAACATATTAAGTGGCAATAAAGGGTGCAATGACTTTCCAAGGGCATGTACCTGTTTAATTATTCAAAAGAAAATTGACTCAGGCACCATGGCATGAAACACTAAAATATGCAAACGAAGTAAATTATGGGGGAAAGCAACAAAAGAGAAGAAAAGGGATCATGGTGAGTGGAACATATGAGGGCAGATTCTGATCTCCTTGTGCACCCGAGTTTCTCTTGTGTTTTCTTATACTTGTGTATAAGAAGAAAAGGTTGTAAAGTGACAGAGAAATTATTATTTACTTACTTCAGTACTCTGACTAGGGTCTTGAAGCAATCTAACCATGCCTAGAATTTCCTAAGAGAGTGTTATTTTCACCTATATACATGAAGCAATTTCAGAAAGAGCAATGTTTACACCTTTCCAGACAATCAAATCTTACTGCTGGGAAAACATTTACTTGTTTCAGCAGAGGCTGTATAGAACAGAAGAAAAGATGCAGGATATGATCCATGAGTAAATGCTGTTTATTCTAAATTAAGGGCCTGAAATAACTCAGTAAAATAATAAGAACGGGTTAACAGAAAGGTATCATAACAGCAATTCTAGTTATTTGTCCATAAAACAGGAACATCCCATTAAAACAAAGAGCATTTGATTTTAGCTTGGACCAAAGCAAATGCCTTTCCAATCAAGACATCTACTGAATTGAATGTCTCTTGTAAGCAGGTGCTACTGTGTTATATTTTCATCCAAACTGCTGAGAATAAGCTAGAAGAAAATGACAAAGTAAATTGAACAAGAAAGTGTCTGATCTTGATGAATAATTCAGTGATGCAATGCAACAAATACTGATTTTTTTCCTGGTAAAGGCAGTTTACAACTGTCCTTTGCTTAGAAAAAATGACCTTCTCCTGGTAATTATGCTTTTGTCTTTAGGCACTGGATGACAGTCTCAGTAATACTCATGATTCCAGCTCATAGCTCTGTCACTGATCTCAAAGCGCTCAATTCCTTCTATATTATCTAATCTTTTTTTAATAAGATAATCCAACTACTGAAGAACTTCAACTATAATATGAGACACCCTGATCACTGACTGTTCTTGTAACTATTTTGGTTGCTTTTCTTGGGTCTTAAAAAGCATGAGAGTATCTTTTAATAGAGTTCAGAGTCACAACTTGAACATGGACATGAGTTGTAGTAATTGCTGTGTGAGCTACTAATCAGTGCAGGAACGATGCCATCAGCCAGGAATACGGCAGCTTGGTGGACACCCAACAACTTCTTCCAGCAACAAGGAGAATGTGGAAGCCAAGGTTTTTATCACCCATATTCAGGATTATCTGAACTCTAACAAAAGTATGCTATAGCTACTCCTGACTTCTGTTAAAAGGCATTAGACTAGAACAACAGATGGAAAACAGGATTCAGGGCTGTTGGATTGTATTTCTGCCTTACACCGCTAATGATTTCTTGCATTACTTTGGGCAATCTTCCTTCACCCTTAAGGGTAGAGCTTCTACTTCTATAAACAGGCAGTATTAATATTAAACCTCATGGAAACATGATAAAAAAGCATCCAAAAGAAGAAAGGGAATAAAGTGTCTCCTCCATAGCCAGGACAGACAGACCAAAGCCTGACAGTATTAAGCTGTGACATGCCAAAGTTAAATTTGTTTTGATAAAAGCTTTTTAATACTCAAGATGGCAAGACATAGAAGTAGATTAACCACCAATCCCAGTTCCTGAGGAACTGCTTGACTCTATGGATAACAACAGTGCAAACACAGGCAACCATCACCTTCCATTACAGAAAAGTTACCTTGCAGCCGGGACTGCCAGAGCCACAGGTCCAGAATAACCATGGCCGTACAGTCTAATGAAAAGAAGATTTACTTGGGAAAGGGCTGAGCTGGCTCCCAGTCTCTGGATGTCTTTTATTGCCAACAATAAAAAAATGGAAATAAGAACTCACCTGTCAAGCCTGTTGTATGCACAGTAAAGATGGTATCAGAAGAACCCCACCACTGGGGAAGTGGGCTCAGCCTGATGATCTAATAACCAGAGAAATCTTGCTCAGAGTCATGGTACAACACAGAGTATTCAAGCTTTTCTGTCAGTCATATTTTGCATATCAGTATTAAAAAGTGACATACCTCATTAGAGGGTCATGACTGAGAAAGGCTCATTTTGTCATTTATTCTTCACTAACCGTGCTCTACATCACTTTCTTGATGCACAGTCATATTATAACAAAAATATACAGCAAAGAATCCAGTCTACAGTAGATTACCAATCCATCCAGAGCAACAACCACCAAAAAACCCAATTAAGAATAAAAATAACCTTACTAAAATCTGTGCTACCAGATTTAACCAGTGGGACTGGCTTAAATGCAAGGATGCAGGCACTCAGGTGTGTATTTTGTGTTCCCTGCAATATATCAGTATCTCTTGCTCACAAATGCTCAGATTACATTTGGCTACTTGGCAGCACTACTTAACATCTAACAGTCTAATAAAAATGTATTTTTTCTCTGTGCTAGACAAACCTGCCCACCTTCAACCTCTGCTACCCATAAAACACAGCATTTATTCAAGTACCTTTACTCTGCATATAATTAACCTTTTCAATCTACAACAGTTCCTGTGTCTCTTAAATGAACAAAGAGCTATCAATGAACAAAAAATACTTTCCTGATCAAATGTTCAACAGTATTTCTGGGAATACAGATTATAATATAACTACCCATATATAGTATATAATACAGTATATAGCTCATCTATCTTCTTCCAAAAGATTTCTGTGTTTGAAGTATCATTGTGTAAGACTGATTTTTATACACCACAATGATACATTAGTCAGGTTACTGCAGATTTACATGGACAATCAGAAACAGAATGACATGATCATGAAAAAGAAAAAGGCCATTTGCCCTAGTTTCAAAGCCAAGGGATGAATGTAAGAGGAAAACAAGATTAATTTTATTTTATTCATTTCAAGGTTAAAATTTCAATCTTAAAATCACATACATGGACCTAAGTTTTCAATGCATGGTCTGTGAACTTTTGGCAGCCCAGAAGGTAAGAGAAGCAGGTCAGTTGTCAAGGAGATGAATTCACCATGTAAGAGGTCCAGTCCCATACTGAAAAATTTATGAAACCTACAAATTTTAAGTTTGAAAATCAGTGACAAAGAGGGAAGAAAGTGGCATGTGGGTGGTTTTCATCCTCCCTTCCCTGATTTTTTTTATAGGGATGAGAGATCAGAGTTGGACTGGAAGGCTCAAATTCACTGGTGTCACACCTCTTCTGTATGGACACTTTACATCAAGGCAAATGCTGGCTTTAGTTCTGTATTTTTAGCTGTATTTTAAATGGAAAACTGCACTGAATTCTGCAGTAACACAACTGTTGATCGCACTCTGTTTTGTAACAGAAGTCCTGTCAGATATTTAGCCTTAGTTACCAAAAACTATCTTCAGGGATTACAAACATTTCCCCTCTGGCATCCTGTCAGTCACAGCAAATCTGTAAATAAACTGTCAAACTCCATTCCAATCATTCCTGAATCTGCAAAGAAAAAAAAAGTAGTAAAATTGGTGCAGCTGGCTGTAGTCCCTGTAGAGTAGGGCTGATTTCACAGCTTTAATATGGTTCACTACTTCACAGCAAGTCCGATCTGATATACAGCATGCAGAAATGAATGACACCTTTGCTAATCATTTTCTTAAACTTATCACATGTGGAGGTAATAACAGATGCAATGACTTTTCAAGGGCACAGACTGGTTAATTTTTCAAAAGCAAATCAACTCAAGTTCCACCAAATTAAAAAAACACTAAGGCACACTGTCAAACTATCTAAATTATGGAGAATAACACACACAAAAAAAAAAAAGGGGGGGGGCAGAGTGGGGGGTGGAACAAAGCTCTGGTCATGAGACAGGCGGTGTTAGATCCTCTTCTTACATTGTCAGATGCAAAGTAGGAATATAGCAGCTGCAAACAAGCCAAGGATCTAAACAGAGATGCTGACTTTAGCGAAGACTTATTAAATAAAATGAGAAACTCTATGTACTATTACCTAGAACATATTGGCACCCTTGTTCTATAATTCATAACTTAACAAGTAAGCCTGAGAGAGCTGGTCAAGAAATTTTTCTGCAAGATATTTTTGTTGGACTACAACAGCTAATGAAAGAGTTTTCCAGAGCCATGACAGAAAATGCACAACAGAAGAAAGATCAGAAAGAGAGCAGATAAACACTGTCACCTCACTGCTGATTGACTCACTTAGGATGTAAATCACCTGATTTAGAGCAGGGACAGAGCCTGAAATGGGGTCTGCCTTATTCCAAAATTTTCCTTCACCATCAAGTTATACAAAGTCACACCGTCTCTCTAGACCAGTGAATATTTCATAAGAAGCAGAATAGCCCCAAGCAGAAGACAGACTGACTCTAAACCCAATAGAAAAGACACTGGCTTGATTGATGTCAAATCTAGGTTCAAGACTCATTTCTGTTATCAGTCAGAAAAGGGATCTCAGTCTCCAAAAGAAGACGCGTCCTTCACGTTCCCTCACAAAAAGCCTCCTGAAATGTGACCTTCATTATGAGACAGCTTGGAAAGAAATTCTGAAAGCACATCAGTCCTTGTGAAATGAAAATACAGATATTTGCACATGCTCATGCAGTCTCTCTGCTCTGGAAAGCAAAGTTTAGCTGAACACACCAAAGGAAAGGGAAGAGCACTAAGTTCAATATGACTGCAGTGAGTTTGAATGTGAAAAAAAACCAACGTCCCCCCATTTAATTAGGGTTGCCATATGTTCAGATTTCTGCTTTCATGTTTTCTTTTTTAAGCTCAAATTTTGACTGGTTGAAAAGAGGAATACAAAATGCATCAAGACTTACCATATGTACCCTGGCCTCCTGTGCACTACGTGTGTCAGAGATCTGACATACCAGAGACATCATGCTCATCATGCAAAGGTTACATGGCCTGTCAGCTACTATTTCCTTCCATGAATTCCCAGAAGAAACACCAGAAGCCCTACCCTACATCTTCCATTTTCCTACCACACTGAAATCCAAACCATATGCTACAAAAAGTTTTCAGCAGAAGCAACAATTGCTGCTCTCCAGAACTGAGTGTCAAGCTGGTTTATTCTCCTCTATCTGTATACAAGAATCTCCTCTAAGGTGCAAATAAATCACTGGGAAGCTGAAAACTTCAGTGACCCCAGTCTAGACCCCTGTACGTGTTGGTGTACAGGGTCCTTAGCAGATCCCTCATCTGAGAATTAACCATAAAAAAGAAATCTCTGGCCCTGCATCTCCTTCCCCATAGAACAACTGAGTGAGTTTATAATCCCAGTCTAATAATAGTCCATTCATCCTCAGAACACCCTTAACAGATAGGAATTACCATCCTCCTGATTTCAGATGTGAGAAAAAGATGAAGATACTCATCTAGATGAACTTGGACTGCAGGCACCTCCCGAGTGTCAAAGCAGCACGAAAATCACACCACCTTTTCATTGTGAACTACAGCTGAGGCTTTGCTTTAAAATCAATGACACATCAAAATCCAACTTCTACACTTCTTTCAATCCAAAAAAAAAAAAAAAAAAAAAGCAATATTATTTCACTTTCCAATAAGAAAGAAAATGGTTTATTGGATTGTCCTTCCAGTATATAAAAGTATAAAAAATAAATTACTTTGCATACAAAAGTTTCAGCCCTACAACAGTCCAGAGTGAAATACAAGGCTCTCTGGCAGACAGCTCAACACAACACCTCATGACATGAAATGAACCCTGACAAAAAGGGGAATTTAAGTAAAAAGAATGCAATTATCCCAAAGGGAGCTGCTCCAGGGCACCTGTGATAACACCCCTGCCAAAAGTATTTTGAACTCTCTAATGGCTACAAACGATAAGAAAAGCTATGATGAGAGAAAGTCGGTGAGGCTACACCTGCAAAGTGAAGTATTTTTAAGAAAAATGCTTCAGATACAGAGAAGGAAACAATTAAAATCCCAAAGAAAAATGTGTACTGCTGTCTTTGTTTTCACCCAAGCTGAACTTCCCCTGCAATTGAATCGCTGGCTCACTGGGGCAGCTGGCTGACATCCTAAGCCATGAACAGGAAGAGCTTGTCTGGGAAATCAGCACAAACCTCAGGCTTGTTTGTTTGGAAATGAGCCCACACATAAACACACACACAAACATACAGCCTGAGGTCTAGAGCATATGACTGCAAACTAACTGGACCTGCCGATAAAGGACCAAAGTTCTTGATGCCAATTTTGCCTCGGTCTTTACTGCTAAGACTTGCTATCAGGAATGACGGGTCCCTGAGGCCAGGAGCAAAGTCCAGAGCAGGGAAGATTCACCTTCAGTGGAACCGACCAGCTTAGGGAACATTTATATGAACTGCACATATAAAAGTCCATGGGACCTCATGAGATGTTCCCATGAGTGCTGAGAGGGTTGGCTGGTATCATCATAAGACCACTCTCAATTATCTTTGAAAGGTCATGACAATTCAGAGAGGTTCCCAAGGACTGGAAAAAAGCAAACACCACTCCTGTCTTCAACAAGGGCAAGGAGGAGGATACTGGGAACTACAGGACAGTCAGGGTCAATTTGATCCTTTGGAAGATGGAGCAAAACTTCCCGGAAGCCGTTTCCAAACATATGAAAGATAGAAATGTGATTGGAATCGGTCATCATGGCCTTCTAAAATGAGACGACTGCTTTGGTGGATGAGGAGAAAGCAATGAATGTTGTTCATCACAATTTTAGCAAGATTTTCATCACTGCCTCCCACAATATCCTCACTGACAAACTGATGAAGTACAAATCAGATACATGGACAGTGAGGTGGACTGGAAGTTGTTTGAACTGCTGGATTCAAAGGTTGTGATTGGTGGTACAAAGTCCAACTGAAGGTAACTGAGTTGTTGACCCCAAGGGTCAATGCTGGCCTGATACTAATCAACATTAAATGACCTAGATGAGACAGAGTGTATCCCTGCAAGCTTCCAGATGATACAAGACTGAGAGGAGTACTGATACACAAGAGGGTCATGCTACCATCAGAGGGAACTCAACATGCTGGAGGAATGGACCAACATGGAACCTCACCAAGTTAAACAAATGGAAATGCTAAGACCTGCGCCTCGGGAGGTAACAACCCACACACCAGTACAGGCTGAGGGTCAGCTAGCTGGAGGCCATCAGCTGGAAAGCAGCTTAGCCAAAAAAGACCTGAGGATCCTGCTGTACATCAAGGTAAACATAATCCAGCTCTGTGTCCTTGCACCAAAGATGGCCAAGAGCATCCTGGGTTGCATTAAAAAGGCTGTTACCAGCAGATTGAGGGAGCACTGCTCAGCACAGATGAGATACATCTGGAGTGATGAGTCCAGCTCTGGGCAAGAGTGTAAGAGAGACATGGACATACTGGACTAAGTCCCATGAAGGACCATGAAGTTGATTAAGGGATTGGAATATCTGACATGCAAGGAAAGGCTGAGAGAGCTGGGATTGTTCAGCCAGGAGAAAAGGCTCGTGATGGGATCTTATCAATAGGCATAAATACTTGATGAGAGAGAGTAAGGCAACAAAGAAATTCTTCTCAGTACCATCCAGTGACAGAACAAGAGGCAAAGAGCACAAGCTGAAATACAAAAAAATCCTTTTAAACATGAACATGGTTTGTTGTTTTGGTTTTTTGGGTTTTTTTTTTTAACTGTACAGGTGATTGAACAATGCAGCAGGTTTCCCAGAGAGGTTGTGGAACCTCCATCCTCAGAGATACTCAAAACCCAACTGGACACAGTCCTGGGCCACCTCCTCCAGCTGGCCCTATTCTGACAGAGGTCCTTTCCATCCTCATCCACACTGTGATTTTAACTGCTCCTAGTGTAACTTACTACATGCAACTGTAAACAATGTAAAATACCCTGAAAGACAACCTTGCAAAAATCAGCCCAAACTGTGCGAGGTATTAATTTAGAAAGATCCATTTTTTCATCATCATATGTTTCAGCCCCTACAGACAAAAATACTAAACCACATGGAAGAATCTACTTTGAAATATAGAAGCTAAATACTTAGGGAGCAAGGAGTCAGAACAAAACAGAAAACTGGTCATATGCCTGTAATTTAAAATGCATCTTCAGCAGACTTAATGAAGTCAAGATGGAACAAGCTCAAGATGACAAAATTACTCAAGAAAGCACCATTGTCAAGGTAATTTTTTGACTAGTAAGTAATGACACTGTTGAGAACATGACAGTTACCTTGTAAAGTGAAAGTTTGTGAATGTAGCCACCTCTCTGCAGGAGCCTTTGATCCCAAGCAAGCCAACTGCTTTCAATGGGAATTGGATGGGACCATAGCAATACAGAGCAGCTTTGCAACTTGTGATGAGCTAGTCCTAAAGACTGCAACAAGAAGAAAACATATTGCAAGCTGAAGACCCCAAAGATAGCTAATTAACAACTATACAGTAGAGATCATTTATTATCCCCCCTTATAAAAGCAGGGCATTCTTTCAAGTTCCTCATGCAAAATTTTGTCAGAAAAAAAAATGTACATCTTAGCAGGTAAAACAGTAGGGGGTTTTAGTGAGGAAACGGAGGGTAAAAGGACATGACTAAATTAATTTGGGGAATCTCTTGATTTTAAAGTGCCTAACATTGTGATAACTCTGGGGAGAAGAGATGCCCATAACTTTATAAGGAGGAAACAAAAGGAAGCACTTGGGTACTGCAGAGAAACAGAGGGACAGATTTACTTGACATGCTCTCTAGAAGCCCTGCAGGCCTCATCAGCAGTACTTGTAAGGCCTTTGAAGTGTAGCTGTTGCACAGCTTGTAAGTCCCTTCCTCCAGAGCTAGTGAGTTTGTGGTGTTATAAGCTACTTAAGCTCCTTAGTCTAGATCTAAGCAAACAGCTTGACGCACTTACAAGCCTCACTCCCTCTTATTCTGAAGATGCTAAGCTGCTTAGCTTACTGTCTTCAACTTTCAAATTCCTACAACCAAATCCTACCCTTACACCCGTGTATCTGCCTTTATTAGCCTGATTCTCCCCTCTGACGAGGATTCTGCATGCCTTCTGCCAAGTCAACTGCAGAACAAAATGATATCTTAGTCCTTCTAAAGTCATAGCCAATACCTGAATGCCTACTGCTTTGGCAACTACCGCTCTGCATTTTCAGTATCCACAGATATACCATAAATCAAACATTTTATCTATTCTAACTAACCTCTTTCTGTCAATAAAGTCTATTCAATCTTTTGGTTATGATTTTCAACTCCACGCTGGCATAACTCTCTTCTCACAAATATGAGCTTTTACTATTAAATTTTGGTTCAGCAGGAACTGCAGAAGGTTTTGAAAGAAAGGCTGCTTATAAGCAGGAAAGATGGTTTTCATCTAAATCAAGCTGGTACCAGCCTACTGGCATTTACAGTTAGTAATGTTACAGGAGAATCTTTAAACTAAGAAGTGCAGTAAAGCTGGAACAAATGGACATGACACATTTTGTAGGACTGAAATCATTAAAAATCTGTATCTATAAATAAAAGATAGGGCACACATTAAGAAATCTGAACAAGAAACCATAGAAAAGAAATTATTCTGTTTTAATCATAGCACAAAAAATAAGTTACTGAGCCAAGCATGGAAGTGCTGCTGTACTGATACTAGAAATCTAAAATCTAAGATAGAAAACCTTAAGATACCTAGTTTTCAATGAGGATATTGACAGAAGCAGCACACTGGTGAAAGGCAGACAATCATTACATGCTGTAAAATAAAAGAACAAATTATATTGCAAAGATACAGGAACACCACAGCAGTGTCACTATATATTAATGAAAACCTGAAGTCAGAGCAGACAAACAAGTTAATGGTACCAACTCATAACATAATCCATATGGTCTGAATACCACTTCAATTTTGAGACCATACAACAGACCAGTTGCCCAGAATGATGACAATGACTAAAACAAACACAAAGAGATGGAGAGACTGCCTGGACAGACTATACAGTAACAACGACATACTATGTCTGTCCCTATATGAGTCAGGGTAAACATCATACTCACCTATGCTTTATGCTACAATTTCTCAAGAACCCTAGAAAAAAAAGCAGCAATTCTTGACCTGTCTTAGGCAGAAAACACATGGGTTCAGAAAGTTACTACTGAAGAACCACTGTAACAGTTACCATGAAGTAATAAGTTGATGTTGTTTAGCCTGGAGAAGAGAAGGCTCCAGGGAGACCTCATTGTAGACTTTCAATACTTAAAGAGGACTTCTAAGAAAGACAGGGACAGAATATTTAGCAGGCCCTGTTGCAACAGGACAAGGTGTGATGATTTTAAACTAAAAGAGGATAGATTTGGACATGATATAGGGAAGAAATTTTTTACTATGAGGGCAGTGAAACATTGGAACAAGTTGCCCAGGGAGGTGGCAGATGCTCCATTCCTGGAAACATTCAAGGTCAGACTGGACAGGGCTCTGAGCAGCCTGCTGCTGTTGAAGATGTCCCTGCTCAGCAGAGGGGTGGGGGCTGGACTACTTATTTGGAGGTTACTTCCAACCCAAACTGTTCTATGATTCCCTTAAGATAAATCAGTCTATGAAAAGCCAATCAATCAAAATAATCAATCCAAAGTAGAAATGCAACATTCCAGCAAAGTGGAGTAAGATAAAAAGGAGAAAGCACATTAAACAGAAATTAAAGGCAGCAGCCAAAGGCCTAGTGTAGTCTTAAGTAACTCTGAGACTGTTCAAGGACAATGTATGAAGCAGGTCTTCATTTGGGATGTGTTGGAGGGCCTGTCCCAGGCCAAGCTGTCAACAAGGGATGTTTTAGAACAAATCAAATGTTAACAATGCAAAAGCTGTTTATAAATGAAGGGCAAAATCCTTATAACATTACCTGGGGAAAATGCAACCTCTTGCTTAAAACTACCTTAGTACCAGAGGCACGTTGGTGACAAATGTGATGCCAGTTATCACAATGAGCTCCCAGTCAGACATGGAGAGCTTTCAGTAATCGAAATCCATACTCAGCTACGTGGCAGGAAACACTGCAAAACCAGAATCATCGGCTACTTCCACAGATGTGATTTCATGGAGAAGACTCAGTGACTTCTGTCAGGAAAAGTCTTGCCAGACAGATCTGAAAAGGAGTGTCTGACTTGATTGCTTTGCATAAGCATAAACATGAATTTACAAGTTTTTTTGACAAGGTCCTTCCCAAGTTTCTTGGGGAAAGAAGGGAAGAATTAAAGTGGTCTTAACAGTGAAAGATCATTTTTTAAAAAGGCATGAGACAAACAGTAGGAGTAAGTGATTGGTTTTCAGTCACTAGTAAAAGGTAATCACAAGTAATGTGGAAAAGGGCAGAGAATAAGACAACAAAGCCAACCCTGAGGAGTTACAGAATTTTCTCAGGATAGAGATGGGATAAGAAACAAATGGCAGAGGGAATTTAATGTTGATTAGTACGAAGTCATGTACGTGGAAAGGACAGACCTAATGCACACCCAATAGGCTCTGAAGTACTACCTTTGAGTAAAGCATGGTAAATTTTAAACATTTCATGAAAATATCAGGTTAATACTGAAAAATTGAAAAAAATGTGCATCAGATTTCTTATAAAAGTAATAAAATCAGAAACCTTATGTCACCTTTTAAATCAAAAGTTAGTCTCTGTTTGAATACTCAGCACAGTGCCAGTCCTGCATCTCTAAAAGAACATAATAAAAATGGAAACAATATAGAGAGGCACAACAGGGCAGATCAAAAGTGTGGAACAGCTTCCAATGAGACACGAGTAGTTCTTGATCACAATTCTTCAGCCAGGAAAAGAAATGGGTGAGGGGATACAGGGGGAGGCCAGCAGAGCACAGGCACTCAAGGAGATGAAAAATATTGAGTAACTATTCACTGTTTCTCATAGTACAAAACCTACCAAGAAGCAAATGAAATTATCAGGTGAAATGCTCAACACAAACAAAAAATAGGGACTTGTCACACAATGCACAGCTCAGCTGAAGTACTCAGTGCTACAGGATACCATGGGTGCCAAAAACCTACATGCTTTTTAAAAGTGATTAGAGAAGTTCATGGGAAAATGTCCTTCAACAACTGTTAAATTAAAAAAAAATATATTTAAAAAAAAAATCGGACACAGGAAGTTGCTAAACTGCAGACTGGTGAGAGCTGGGAGGAGGTAATAGCTGTTCAAGCCTTGCTTGTGTATTAGAGACTGGCAGCTGTCAGAGGAAGACTCTGACCTAGCTGGCCCTTTGCCCTGACTGGGGATAGCCCTTCTTACCTTCACCAACAGCAGCAAAACTATTTCAGCCTTAAGCACTCTTGAAAGAGCCTCCCTTTAATTCTCTGTCACTTTTGAATGAAAAGCCTGCAAATCAGGTCAAACCAGAGGTGGTCCAAAGGAATTCTCAGAGGGGAAGACACACCTTGCACATTTTTCCTTTCCCTATCACAAAATACACATCAGTAAACACCGAGTATTTAAAAAAAATCACCATCAAGACATCAAATAAAGCACCTTCAAAACTTGTAAACAGACACTTGATTGTAGCAGCTCTAAATTTCCAAGTAGAGCCATTTCCCCCCTCAATGCACTCGTTTTAAAAGTTATGAGAAGACAAAAGTTCTTAGAACCTTGATTATATTTATCATAATTCTGAAGATTGCAACAATCTTGACCTTTTTTTTTTCCCCACATCCTAATACAATTTTAAAATTAATCTTCTCTGTTTAAAAAAGAGTTATCAAATGTCATACAGCGTGTAAACTCCACCTTGCTTGCTGAGAAAACATCTCTTTGCAGAACATTATTTCGGCACGCATTTAAGTTTCACTGACCTCACGGGTACCTAAGCACTTTCTTGCATCAGGCATTTCTTATCCTAAGAGCACCGAGTCCATAGGAGTTGAAAGCCTGTAGTTCAACCCTGAGACTTTCAGTCCATAACACTCTACTCAATGGGTGGCTGGTCAAGATGCTGCTTTGCCTTTTTCCACTGTCATGAAGGGCATAACACAATACAGCTAAAAGAGAAAGCATTCTCTATTTGTCAGAAATAATTAAACATGTCACTGACTTTCTGTAAAACTCAAGAGCCATCTGGGAAAAGAGCAGTACGTCTCCACATCCATCTGAGTGACAAGGTCAGAGCATCCCACACGTTCTTGGTTGCATCTCCATCACTAAGTCTGTTCATCATGCCGTAAATTAATCTGTAAAAATTTGGATAGAGTACCTACTGTAATTAGCTCTATCTGTCCAAATGAGGCTAAATGAGATGGGGTGGCAGCTGAGGGATCCAATTGGCTTGCAGCTGCAGTGACAGAACTAGGTCAATATACCAACTTTATTCAGAAGGAGAACGACATAAAATTAGCCTTGTCTGCTTACATTTCTGAGACAAGTTTTCAAGACCAGTTACAAAGAGCCCACTAATGAAATGTTTTGTATTTATACTCCTCCCCGTGAAATTTTTCTTTTGCATATCCCACTAGAAACTCGCATCCATTGCTTTATGGACATTGTCTCACATTTCTCTGCTGTGCACCTCAACAAAGAGCACCTTGACAGGTTGATGTTAGGTCCCACTGAAACCTCCTCTTCTCCAGGCTGAAGCCCAGCTCCCCCAGCCTCTCTGCTCAGGGCAGGTTCTCCAGCCCCCAGCATCTTGGTGGCCCTCCACTGCACTGGAATACTCCAGGTGTGATCTAAAGAACTGCTGAATAAAGAACTGTAATTCACCTCCCTCAACTGCTTGGCTGTGCTCCTGTCTGTACAGCCTGTATGCTGTCGGCCTTCCTTGCTACAAGGACACGCTGCTGGCTCCTTTTTAGCTAGACCCCCCCCATGTCCTTTTCAGCAGAGCTTCCCCCCAGATTCTTATCAATGCAGAGAGTTTATGTGCCCCAGGTGCAAGACTTGACATTTTTCCTTGTTGAATTTGATGAGGCTCTCGACAGACCATTCCTCTGTTTAACATGTAACTTACATCATTTATTCTAGTCACAAGCATGAGCTGCTCATCATCACATCTGAGGATAAGCCTGGAGATAGAGCTGAATGTGGAACACAGGATTAGGTGTGCATTGGATGAAGTAGTGTGGTACACAGCTCACCTCTTTGGCCTTTTCTCATTATATCATAAGACCTTTCTCAATGTTTATACTCACAGTGATTAACATACTGGAGTTCTGTCCACTAATAGTTCTCTGTTCTGAGGAAGCTGGACCAAGCCACATGTCCCTGTTTAAGGGATTTCTGCCAGCACACGCTAGGTCACAAATGACATGACTCAGTTTTCTTGCTGGCTCTCAGCAGGAGGTGAAAAATTAAAGCTAGGAACTTAGGAAACTGCATCAGAGCATGCTTAAGCACAAGAAACATCACTAATATCAACAAGTCAATAAGATGACAATGTCTGTATTTAAATCTAGACCCAAAAAAATATTGGCTGGACTGGAGATAAAGCCCATTTATGTAAAAATACATACATTTATTCTAAAGTTGCTTTCTTAAGCCAGAGCTGGGATTGAAGGGCAGAGAAGCTTTCACTGCTGCTGTCTGTGAAGTTCTGCAATTAAAGAAGCAATTGCATTTTCCACTGTCAATACTACAGAAAGTGTGTTCACCCTCGCTTTTTCTTTGCCTTCTAAATTCTCTGAACTTTAAAGCAGACAGAAGCATTTTGGGACTGACTGAACTGGTAATACCAAATGAAAGAACACAGGAAACTTTTTTTTTTTAAGAATGTAGAAGACTTACACAATTAAGTGTGAAGGAGGAGGTGCCACTAACTGACAAGTCAAGGAAGTGCCTGTATTTGTATTTATGTAAACCCATGGATACTTAAGGATAGGAAGTAAGCATGTGTCAAAGTAAAATAATTTCTGCCACTAAGATCAGAATAGCAGGACACCTATGCAATGTAGACAGCAGTCTGAGAAGCTTTAAAGAACCTTTTTACTAAAACAAATATTCCAAAATAACTTCCCTGGGATTATTTATTAATAACACTCATATACTTATGTATTTCCTTTGAATCCTTGTCAAGACTAACATGTTAGACAACTGCTACGCTTGCAACCTAGAAGTAACAGGGTTTTTCATGCATGAGTGGCACTAGGTCAGGAAGAGGTTAATGTGTGGAAACACAAAATGGATTTGGCTAGAAGGAAGAGGAGGAAACACTGCACTACAGCTGAAGAAGTGTTTATCCAGCTTGTTTCCTATTCATACAACACATTCTGCTCCATAGGTACATATTTGCTGCTATTTAATCTGGATTAAGATTTATATCCTCATCCAGCACTACTCATCCTCACTATTCATAACACCTGAACTTTCATTGGTACTAGTCTTGATTGCCTGGGCTGGGTCATAGCCTGCAAACCACTTTATCCACTTGACACCAGTCTGTTTTGCAGGAGGAAGCAATACAAGCTCCTATTGTGCAGCATGGTCAAACCTTAAAGTGCAGTACCAACACACCTCTCCAGGACTTCTCCATAATTAATTCCTGGTTAACTTCTGTATGCACTGAAAACAACACACCATTTGCTCTTCCTGCATGAGGAGATCCTCCCTCTTTGCAGACTGCCGCAGAGCCACACTCTTCAATTCAGTTAAGCAAGTACAAGTTGATGCCATCACAACACGGTGCCAGAATCCTCTGATCACAGAGTGGCAAAAAGACCCCTAAGTTTGCAAGAAGCACCTGAAAACATCTATGTGAGAACATTTTCAAAAATCTTCCAGAAGAGAAGCCCAAGCGGTGTCAGCGTCAAAGCCACAAGACATCTCCTGCAAGGTAAAGATCTCTGTTTGCAACCCAGAAACTCCTCATCTAAATGCCACCACTGCAAGGAGGTACTCAGTAGCAGGTTTCGCCTTCACCAACAAACACAGCTTAACACGTGGGATGTTTTTGAGCTGTGATGGTCTCATTTTCAGTCCAGGCACAGAATAGGGATTCTGATGACCATGGGAATGGAGCAGAATGAACAGACTACATTGAGAAGACAAAAGTATTTCAGGGGACATCCCGCAGCCACTCTCCAAGGACTTGTGCAATGGTGGACATGGGAGGAAAGCATCAAGAAAGGGTAGCATTTTGCTAACTGTGCAGTAAAGGTTGCTGAGCAGTCAAATGCATAAAACAAAGCAGCAGGGCAAGTACCATGAAGTCTTCATCATGATGCAGAAAAGAAGGGGGGGTTTTTTTATTCATTCCAGTAACAAAATACTATGGTCTCTTTTAGTGCCTTGACAGAACCATTTTGAATGACAATGGATGCAGATTGAACTCAGGATGCAGAGAAACTGAAAGAGGAGGAGGAAGAGGACAGAATAGAGGAAAAGGACAAGTTTCCAGTATTTGGAGTACAATGAGCAGAAGTTTCTTTGGGCACAGGGTGAGAAGGCTGACACCCACACACAGCGCCCAGTGTCTTGTCCTAACACTGCCACAATGCTCCTCCTGTAGACAGAGGCATCACAAACAATTTAGGATTCCAGTGCTGGGGTTTTTTCCCAAAACCAGCCAGCACTTTGGCTACACTAGCTATGCCCACCACATTAGGGTAAATCAGAACAGTAACTACCTCACAAGCCTCCATCACATCAACTCCAACAGGTATCCTGCCAGGGAAAGGTTAATCATCGACAGAAGCCAAATCAGTTTTACACAGATGGATGAGTATGAAGCTGCTACCATTGCTTACCTCATACACTGAGAGAGAAAGTACATACATACAGTGAAGCCAGAGCAACTGATGTAAACATCAGCTGTCACCACTGCTCTGTCAGCATCTCACGACAATCTTAGGAATCTTAGGATTCCTCTCTGAAGTCCAATGATGCCTTCCAGAACATTGTAAAACAGAGATGAGGTCTCGTTTTCTCTCTACACTCTGCTGCAAATGCAATGCAACCACAGCAGAGGCAGCTCATCCACTTGTGCTGGACATGTGCCTTGACATCATTAGAATAAACTGAAGTGAGGAGAATGCTGAGCTGAAAGCATTTTATACTACTGTACTGACAAGCTAACACTTCTGCATGGGGCCTCAATGGGACAGGCCATTATATAACAAAGCAATTCCTCTAGCATCTCAAACAGGAGCTGTGGAGGACACCAGAGAAACCCTACCATCTTATCCAGAGCTCTGCAGCACCAGGACAGATGCAGCAGCACAGGTAGAAACGGCTCGGGAAGGCGGTACCGCCACGTGTGCCTGGCTTGCTCGGAGCTGCACTGGGCCAGCCATGCAGCAAAGTGTACCCTTGGTTACAGTGTCCCCTCTCCACCTGGGACTGTCACAGGGTAGCTATGGGCAGCTTTGGCAGCCAGTTTGCTTGATTTTGCCTTCCTGAATGGCTTCCAATGAAAACAATAGCTTAAAAATCAAAAAGGGGCTTTTAGGCAGACGAGTACCGTGGCTGCGCACCCAGCAGACAAGCTCTAAATGGCACATGGACCTTCCTCTCTCCTGCCCAGATTTCTACTGATTTCAGTCAGTTTAGGATACAGCATTTTATAAAAACATAAACAAAAGGATAAAGAACAACTTGGAATAACCTAGTTCTGGTATTTGAAGACACGTTTCATTTCTTTGGGATGTTTTCATCATATGGGGAGATACATAATGCAAAACTAGCATTTTCCTCACTAGCTGTTAGTATTTCAAGTTAGCATAGCAGAAGCCACTGAACATTTAGTCAGGTGAACTCATGTATGTAATGGAGTTGCCTTTAGCAACTCTCTCTCTCGCTCCTGGGCCTCCTGTGAGTACACTACCTAAAGTTTATATTTATCTTTCTCTGATGATCATAGCTGGGTAGGAGTCTAAAACTTTAAGCTGGAAAGGCTGGAAGAATTATGCACAGTGCTAACAGCACAAAGAGGCAAAAGCAGCAAGAGGTTTACTGTAATACTGGTATTTTCCAAGCTCTTATCGAGCAAAGCATTTAATCTAATGTATTACACTTAATGAAGAGTCAGGAACTTGTACTGCAAATAACAGATCAGATATAATTGGAATTTGCTCCACACCACTAGTCTACATATATCAATAAAAACAATAACCACATTGGATTTTGGGCTCACTTCATTTGCATTTCTTAATTTAGTGTTTAACTAATTTAACAATAGTAATGATTTAATTCAAATTAAAATCTAGGGAAAATAAAACAATTTTAAAAAGCCATTAAAGATTTCATTAAGTGCCATCTAAATTAATATTAGCTTTCTTTTTCTCAGTAAATGATTTTTTTCTCACACCACTGAAACAAACACAAAGTTTCCTCTGTGCAGTCAAGCTTTAGACAAACCTTGTTAGATTTATTGGTATTATTTCAAGCAATTAATTAATATACATTAGAGTTATTTAGAGAAAAAGCACAAAAAATGGCAGGAAAATGGATGAAGCTGTTTTTAAAACACTGCATTCAACTTAGATAATTGCTCTTTGAGCCTTTTATGTGGAGCTCTTAGGTATATACCATCCATTAGATCACTTCTCCCATACATTTGTGGTATTGCTCCTATGCATCAGATGCACGAGTTACCCAAGCCACAATGGTTTTACAAGGTATTTTCTGCATCTTCACACGTAGCAGCCACTTGCACCTGAGTGACTGCTTAGAGAAAACAATTCACTTCAGAAATATGTCTGTTGCAAGAAGGTTTCTGTAAATCTCCATCCTCTAAATAATACAGCAAAGTTATTTGTATGACATATGCATTAGTAGACATATATAGTGTGACTCTGAATGTATATAAATACTTAAGTATATTAAAAATTCTTGGTTTAACCAATAGAATATGACACTTCCTACCTTTGCCCTCAACATAGTCTTGTTTTTGTAGGCTCCTGGAATGTGCAGCTGATTCTGGGGTGTTGGACATGCCATCAGCCCAGACAGAAAGGATGTATGGAGGAGGTATGGAGCATGCAAGTCAAACTGAGGCTTCTCTAAACTGGAACTGCTCGCTCTTATCAGTTTAGTCCCTCATTTAAAGTGAGAAACAGTTAGATGGTCAGGTCTCTAAGGAGCTATCTAGCTCATTTTCAAGCATATAACAAGGGTTGGAAATGAGGGTTATAGTCCAGCACTCTCCTGGTTCTCATGATTAACCCTTATTTGTGCAAATGGCAACACTGAAATCAACAGAAGTGCCCTTGCAGTGGTTATGCTTACAACAGCCTAGATAAGGTCTACAATTTGCACTGACCTGTATCATAGCTCACAGCAGCTACTGTACTTGAAAGAATTTAATACCTTTAAGTAATGAATAAAAGGAAATTTAAACCACAAAAATAAACAGGGAGCCACTAGGTCCCGAGTACTTGCAATTTACTTAAAAACATAATCCCACCTTTTCAAGTAGGCATGCCAGCAATTTTTTATTCTAATGTGTCATACTTAAAAACAATGGCTTCAGATGTTCACCTGGGTTTCAGTGGGTATCAGGCTTTTATGTTCACAGACAAAATGAGGCATGAAATACAAAGCCTTGTGTCACTTTCTTTGCAGCACAAGCCTTTGCTTGAAAGGTAAACTTAAGTCATTTAGCTAGAAGTGCACTTAATTTGAAGAGATTACTCAAGCAGTTCTCCACTCCTACATTTGTATTACCATTATAATTAGTACTACAAAATAACAAAAAGCTCATTTTTGACCACAATAAACACAGAGGAAAAAGATCAAGAGCATCCTGAGTGAAGAAAGGGAATGCTTTTAAAAATACCCTTCAAAATCCCTGTGACCACTTTCATTCCAGTGCTACTCATAGGGCTGCTGCTACAGAAGCCAACACATGACATTATTTTCTGCTGCCTTATATGTTTTAAGTTGGCCACTTAGAAGACTGAAATACTTAGCTGATTTCTAACAATGCTGAGTGCTCTCCAGCTTTCCACGATTATTTCTTGAGATGCATACATGGAAATTGCTAGGAACAGATAAATATTGACATTCACCCGTTCAGTAATAGATAGCAGCAACGGAGTGGGAAGAGACTGAGTGACCCAGTCCTGGAAACACAGAGGAGGCAGCCAAGGATGAGCTGGAATAGAGCCCCCAGAAGCCTTCCTTCAGCGCATGGATAGCTGTAGGATCCAAAGCCCTCTAGCAAAAAAGCCCATATTTAAAATGTAACAAAAGTGTTCTTAACCTGTTGAAGACAAGACAGGAGAACACCCTGAAGAAAGCTGCTATCAGTGATGGAGTACATTAACTAGATAGGACAGTACACTTAAACTCTGGCTACCAACTCTAGGCTAAGGAAATCAAACGTATTTCCAAGTTCATTTGCTGCCCAAAATAATCCTAGTATTTGATAGTACTTCTATAATAAATATACACTGTTTAGCATTGTTACCTTTGCTAATATTGTTCCTTTGCAAAAAGAAGAAACTCAGTACTAGGTGTTTTGCACACACCCAACACCTTCTAGCAGAGTTTTTCTGATAGACCATCCAGCTCATTCAAGTTCCTATGCACCCATTTCTTTCAGTTAGTGTCACTGTGAAAGCAGAAATACAAAAGCACACAGACTGACCTTTTAGAGATGCTAGCTGATTTCTAGAAACAGGGGCTAACTGAACTTTCATCCACCACAAATTCTGAAAACATCTAACAATTATGCATTTCAGGGGAACCGACCGAGACAGGCGCACCCAGAGGTGAAACATTAAGAGTTAAGCCACATTTCAGTAACATTTAGGATAAAGATTTACTAATGCAGTTATCTGCAGCAGAGGTATCCTCAAAAGAACTATTTCACTCTGAGACATCATCAAAAATAAAACCATCACAAGCCCATCCTTTGCTTATATGTATATACATACTTCTAATTTCAAATTGCCAGCTTTCTTGCAATTTCTTATTAAGCTACAAATATTGTCAAATGGAAAACAAATACTTTAAAACCTAAGAAGTGGTAAAGAAGTGGCTGTTTTAAAATTCACTCTCTACTCGAGTCCTAATTGATGTACAATGCTCAGCAGGTACTCTGGAGTTTAGTTTTACTTTAAGTCTGTCTGATGCTGTACAATCATTCTAAGTGCAGTTGGAGAAAGACAATTTCAGATTGGAGCAAACTTTTTCTTTGTGTTCTTTCTTCCATTCTTAAGATGTTCCAACGAGGAAAAGTATAGCACTGATGAGCTGAAGGCCACTGTAAGAGACGACATGTCAAGTCCAGCTTTTTGAACATCAAAGAGAAAAATTATATCACTGTCCAGAAGCTGGGATCAAGAATTTCACGTCACCTAACGGACTTAATTCTGGGGATGTTCTAATCTCAGTCTTCCACACATCCAATTTGTCTTCTTTGGGTCAGTCCTGTCACTGATCCCAAATTCCAGCCTCCAAGTGCAAAGCTAAAAAAAAATCTGCTCTTACATCAGAGAGAGAACTTTAGAAGTACATGCTGCACTTGAAGCTTATTTTTCAGGAACTTCCCATCCTTTGCCACCCTTTACATTTGGACTAAACTGACATTGTGAAAGCCTTGGAGCTGAGATCTGTCATTTTACACGCATCACGCACACCTTTGCTAGTGCATAAATTAGACACACCACATACAGGCTAAATAACAGTATAGTTTAAAGGCAGGAAGAAAGAACACCCTGTGTGATCTTAAAACCACAGGCCAGAAATAAGATGATAAAAGATGCCCAAATTAATTATTTCATATCTGAAGACAACTGAAGTTACACAAGCAGAATGCAAAATTCCCCTTGTCTACAGACATGTCATGCGAAGATTTCCTTGTTTTTTACTTAAACAAGAAATCCGGGGAGAGGTTGTTGGTTTTTTTCTCGAGATAATCTGAATAAGCAGCAAGTAGCTGTCCTCTGGAAATCACACTCTGGATGGAACCAAAGCTTTGTATATTTCAAATTGTTTTAAAAACTTAGGAAATAATCTCTTTTAAAGAAAAGCAAAACTGTCTTGCTTAACCTCATGCAACAAACACAATCACAGGTAAAAATCACTGGACGGGCAGGCAAATAAAGAAGGCAGGGAATGAGTGACTTACGTAGCAGAACTCCTGTAGACACTGAAAAAACCTCAAGTGTGGGTTGATGCAGCTGAAAGGGTTGGGATGCTTAGTGCTCTGAACTGATGCATAACGTGAAATGTGTAAGAGAAGTTGAATAACCTTAACCAGAATAAAAAGGGAAGACAGCTGGAGGGACTAGGGAATCTTGGTAGAGCTGATTAGAGTTCACTAACAGGCCTGTCACATTTGAGCAAGCAAAATGAAAATACAGAAAGACAGAGGAAGAAAGATTTAAAATAATCAATATGTAACATTTCACTAAGTGTCAGCTAAGGTAAATGGAGCATTAAAAGCAGAACGATCATCAAAACAGAGCATCATTTACAGCGATACCAGCAGCTGCTATTGGTATAAAGGATTAATACAAACCAATGTATATATGGCTGTGAATCAGATGAGCTTCCTAGCAATGGCATCTCTTAGATTCCCACTCATCTGAGACAGAATGGACTGCTCTGATCCTTTGAACTCACCCTTCTGTAACATGACCGATGTCTTTGGACCAGAGCACCTCTTTTTCAGAATCTTCTTGATACAACTGCTACTGCTAAAGAATTCACTACACCGCTGTCAATTGCTGCACTCTTTGATTTCAGTTTCTGTTAAAAATCTGCACGTTGCTTGTCATCTGAGGTTTGCCTACTTTCAACTTCCAGTTATTGAACCATAATGTTTCTGCCTGTAAGGCTCGAGAGTCCTATACTATCAAGTTTCCTTTCCCCAAGAAGATACTTACAGACTGCAATCATGCCATTCCCTTGCTAATCTAATTGGATTTAAAACTGTAGATTAGTCCCAAAAAACAAGTGATAAAAGGAGATTTATTCAATAACTCAACTGATCTCCAAGTCCCCGGCTTCTAGAGATCCACAAAGCTCTAACAAAACCAGCCAAGTCACAGCTTGACTATTTTTCTGAATACTGTTTGAACAGTACATCCACCAAACCAGTCATAAACAATCTCTCCTCACATCAGGGCACAGGAATTGAACCATTTACATACTTGGTCTTTTGCTGACCAAACATTAAAAGCCATTGTTCAAACAATGACAACATTTCATCATTGTGTCAGGAAAGAAAGACAGATAGTACCCCTTCCAATCTTTTTATTAACTCTTCAGATTTTCTGTCTTCATTGTGCTTCCTGTATATGTATAGCAACAATAAGACAAAATAAAAGCAGGACAATAGCCACTGCATGAAAAATTTTAGAGCACGTAAGCTGCTTCCTTATAGCACATGAGGTCATTTCCTTCAGAGACATTTTATCTTTGCCCTTTAAAAATTTGTTAAACTAATACTGTACTCTCCTGAGCCACGTAACAATAAAAAGCCCTTTTTTGTAAAATCCTTGGTCAGGGAATTGATAATGAGCTAACCAATCTTTCACTTCAGATCACTGACTTAAACCCAAGCCTTACTTGACCGTGTCTAGAAGGCTCTGCTATGTGTTAAAAGTCTGGTGCTCAGTTGAAAATAAGAGGGAATAAGAACAGACAAGTTCTTGGCAAGGTATCGCCCATCTCACACTGGCACTCTTATCAGCCAGAAGTTTCATCAGAAAATACAAATATCCTCTGCAGCAGAATCACGGGCTTATCTGGGAGGAAGATCCTGCCTTTGATGAATTTGAAAGCACTTCTTGAGCCAACACTCCTCCCTCAAAAATATAGGCTTAAGTTCTAATGGCAAGGCATATTTATGGCATTCATGGTACCATGCGGTACACTCTGCCCCATTATTATTCATGCAAATTCTAATCTGACCATTACCACTATTCACTATTATTTTTAATAATAAAGCCTCCCAACTAAGGCACTATTCTCTAAATATTTTTAAACCATTTTCACTCACTCACTGAAGCAAAAGGCCCTTAACAAAGCCGTCACCCTCATACTGCTGAAACACCGTCAGCACTCTTAGCAGCAAACAGCAAGAGACAAGCACGAAGCCAACACAACATCTTAGTATTGATTTCTCTAAGAAATTTAAATCCCACAGGGCATAAACATCAATTTAATCTGTATGCAGCTACAAAATGGCCTCATTCGCAGTGTTCCTCATTTCAGCCAAAACACTGCTATAACTGGAGTAGAAATGCACTTAGTGGTGAAGGCAAAGGTGACTGATGGAACAAGAATCCCAACATTCCTGGTAACGCCTAAGAGTTTTGGAGATTACAACCACAGAAGTCAGTCAGTCAAAGACAACCAACAGCAGGAAAATCCTGCCTCACAGTCTGACACAAAGCCATCCTCAGTGTGTCCCAAGGACCAGTGGCATCTAGCCTCACCAAACTGGAAAGCCACTTCATCCTCCAAGGGACCAGCGCTTTGCAGTGAAGTGACTGCCTCGTGCCTCGCTTCTGGGTTTCTGTGCCTCCACGTGACAACATGAAGGCTGAAACACAACCACTCCATGTAACACTCATGCATATTTCCTGAGCTCCCCTCACTCTGTCAGCCTGCCTTCCCTGCAGACAAAGAGCCACACATTATTACTACCTTCAGCCCACTGAAAAGAGCGGCAGAAGAAAACACCACCTAAAGAAAAAGGAAATTTGGCACCTTGGGAGTTTGCCCTCGGGTAATCAATCCTAGACAAAGTTCTTCAGAAAATGCAAGTTCCTCCACTAACCACTGAGAAGTCAGGCCCAGCATGCTCTGACATTTCCCTTTTTTCCCCAGCACTGCAGGAATGCTGTTTTGTTTCAGAATGTATCCCACCGTATGGCCAATCCCAAGGATGTACTCTCACACATCTGAAATGCTGGTAACGTGTAGCACTTAGGGAAAAAAAATCAGCTCATTCTTACACCAGTGCAAAGCCAGAGGCATGTCTCTGTCACCCCAGCCAGTTCTTTTTACCAAGTACAGTCAGTAGAATTCAGGGCACCAGCATTATTTGTAAGTGATGGATTTATGTACATAAGAAACTATAAATTACATCATAAACAGAGACATGAGATTTTATGGATAAAGCTTGTGCTTGTAAAACATGGCACCTTCTATCCACCTCCCCCTGCTGATGACAGTTAGGTGGCAGAATCAGATTCCTCAAGGTATAAACGTGACACAAGCAGCACGTGGGGCAGCTGGAGTATTATGAACTCCCTGACAGACACAACGTGAAGGCAGAAAGCCCTGTCTAAAGCTAAGAACTTTGATACAGACCCCACCCTAGATAATCAGCCTACCTACAAGGCAGGATTTATTCATCGCTGCTGCAGTCCCACAAAAGCTTATTTAACACAATTCTAGCACACATCCAAACCAGTATGGATAGACTTAGTGCTCAGATTACCATTGACATGAAGGTTTCTACACTCTACACCAGCACATCATTTAAGTATCTATTGACCACAAGTGTGATCAACACCAGAACCCCTACCTGTGTGCTGTTTTCCTTCAGCATACATAATATGTGTCATGGCAATATTTACTTCACCCACCAGTGGGAAGGGGGTAGATTTTGCTCCCAAGAATAACCAGTTTTGTGGGTATTCACCAGAAGAGCTTCACTAGGTCCAAGCAAGGATCACTGCAAGGTTCTCCAGTCTATCAATTTTAGGGTGAACTTTAGGATTGCTTTGTCAGGAATGGAAGTAACTCTGAAGTGATCATCAAGATTATTAAAGTATATACTGGCAGATCATTCTGAACCACTGACAGCTTTATAGCTGCTGTGTCACTGAGCTGCAGACACTGTGATTTCTCTATTAAGTTACTGTGGTTTTGACTTCAGAAAGTCCCCAAACCACGCAGCGAGCACGTCTGTATGACCAGCCTCTGAACTCCAGTTGTGCTTGGCTTTCAAAAAGGGATGGCTGCAAGCAGAAAAAGGATGTGACAAACCAGAAGGTGTTTATGATACAATCAAAATTTGGGAAAATAAAGGCAGAACAGCAAACCTTCACCTTATCTGCATGGATCTCTGAATCGGAGGATGTAAACAACAGGGACAGACCAAACTTCACGTGTTTGTTTCTAGATCACAACTCTCTATCCACCCCTTAAGCACATAAGCAAAACAGGATACAGGGTGTTACTGAATGATTTCCCCTGAAATCTGATTGAGAAAGATTAGAGCAATTAGACCAGAGCGACACACACTTTTAAAACCTTTAAATCACGATTAATGTAAGGTTTAACTTTTCTCCCAAGGATTGTCTAGTGACTCTGTGCCATTTTCAAAACAAAGCTGACACACAGAGCCCAGCTCAAGGAAGAAAATCAAGAGACAGAATCCCCTGCCCTCTACTGGCACACGAGCCACACTGAAACCCGGGCACATGCCTGCAGGGAAGCACAAACAACACCCAAAAAGCTGTTTAAAAGGCTTTTTTAAACTATTATTTGTAATTTATATAACATCTATAATGTGCTGGATGTGTCAAACTGGGAAGAAAACCTCACATACAAAACCCTCTTTCAGCATCACTGCACTTCTCCCTGCAGCGCCAGCTAGACTGAGAATTCAAACTACTGCTCCTAGCAAGATAATGTATTCATTAACTGAAAGTAAATTCTGCGGGATTATCTAATGTTTGTCATGTTCACAGTGCATAACCAAGAACTGTATATGACAGATTTATTTATTTATTTTTCATTTATTTTCACAAAATTGTCTTCCACGCACAGTGCTGCTTTTCAAATCCCAGTCATCCAAACTGCATTTGGCCCAAGAATAGAGAGGCAGGTTCACGACTGCCAAAGTGATTTTCCAGCACCTTGGTGCCAGAGCTAGGGAAATTCTTAGCCAGGTTTCTGACTCATTTGCACCGCCGAGATGGAACCACACAGACCTCGGGACACAATAGCAAAGCATTTGTTGTGACTGACCACGTTGCTTTCATTTCTGTTACAGATCAATTTAATAGGTGTCACCATGTAACATTCCAGATCTTGTGAGCAGTTATTGCTGTCTTCTCCCACCGGGGTAAACAACAACAAAAAAAACCAAGACTTACACTGCTATGATTGTATTTCTGAATGTAAATCAGCTTGATTCCTGGAAAAAAAGAGAGTCAATTCCCCATGCAGACAAGGCCTAGAAGGAATTGAATAAACACAAGGGTCCTGACCATATATTTCATCCAAAAGATAAATAAGCTTTTAAATCACATTAAAAACACACACACACACACAAAAAAAAGGAGCCTGGGAACCAGCAGCTATTCAACAAGAGAAAGTGTGGCAATACCAGAGTAATCCCCACAATGCTCATCCGTACCCTGAAACACAACGAGAACACACCCTGTTGTCAGAGCTGTCACACAACAAACGTGAAGCAAGCCTGCCATCACTACACAAATAACAGAGTATGACATTTAAATAATACCACTAAGGAAAAGTGGGAGATGCTTACAGCCTACACTACATAACAGCAGTTCTTTTTTAAAGCAACTAATCTGTTAGTTACCAAATAGCTAAAAGACCCTTGGGATGCAACAAAACAAAGGCATATAAGGTTCCAAAGAATGTAGAGGAACGTAACATGATCACACCCATCTCCTTTTTTACTGTGGACATCTACAGCATTTAAAAAAACTTAAAGCTTATTAAATCACATCCTAAAACTAGTCAGGTTTTTGGCTGTCCCACTTAGCCTAAATGTATTTACAGGTAATTTCTACCCATTTCTTTCTGTTAGAGTTGTCTGGTACCTTAAATAGTTCTCGCACTGTAGTGTTTGTCTAACCCCTGACATTTACAGAGTGCAAAAGTATTCTCTTCAGCCATGAGCTTTGTAGGCTGCATAAGCCAAGCTTTTGGTGCAGCAGAATCTAAGAATGAAGGATAAACAGGTATTTTAAACATGATCTGTTTGAGTCTCTGCCTGTCTCCATAAATAACCTCCCCAAATAAATACGGTTTCAAGTATATAAGAAAATATATAACAGGAAAACCTTTACAGCGTAAATTTATGAGGTGGTGTTGCCAAGCCTTGTGATTTGTTCCAGTATCTCTATATTTTCTCAACTTACAGCTCTTGGAGTTCTCTCTTTAAAATAAAAACATCTATCCTTCATGATCATGGACAAAAGCCTGGAGGTGGGAGTCAAGCAATGACTTTTAAAGGAGGAGGTCACGATTGGCTTGTAAAGGAATCAGGAGGTAAATAAAAAGAATATTAAAAAAAAAAAACAAACCAATAGCTAAAAACCCTCAAGATGAGTTAGTTCAGTATTTTTTGAGATGCCACTGGCTGATACACTGACAGAAAATGTCAATAGAACATCTTACCAGCTTGCCTGTTTTTTTGTTTTGGTTTTTTTTTTTTGTAGAATTGCACAGCTAGTAATGATCTCACCCCACTTCTATAGATAAAATGCTGTCTGATTTTGTTGTTACAGTGTGCTAAAAAATATTCACATTATACATTCTAGGAAGCAGATTCACTTGTTTTCTAAATCACAAGACAGGAAAAGGGCTTCCACTTTATTAACAGAAAACTGAGGTAAGGAGATAGTAATCAGCTTATCACGGAGCCAGGAACTGAACATAGATTTCAGCTTTTCAGTTACAGTCTTGTGCTTTAGGCAGAAGGCTGGTGGTCTTCTCACTTAACAAGCTACTGAAGCCCAAATTCTTATTTAAAAATTGACAATGCAGCTGAGTAACAATGAAACAGTAAGAACACTCAAAAAAAGAAGGCATCTAAATGTTCAACCACTGGTCCTTCGAAATTTACTGTCTGCAAAAACCTGCCCCCAACATATCACCACAATTTTTTTCCAAGAGGCTAATTTAGAATTCATACCAGTTTCTGTATCCATCAGGCAGGACAAGAATCACAATACTGACATTACTGTCGGGACTCCTATCTTTGTGTTTGATCTCTAGTGCCATTAATTCTGCAGCTTTTCATCATACTTACTGACTTTATAACCCAGCTTTTCAGCATGAATCCTCTTGGCCATGAACTGCCCTTCAATCAGCGCTCGTATTTCCACCTCCTTCGGGAAGCTTGAAACCTGTACCAATGAGGGAATATATTAAGTTAACAAGCACCTTGGCCAGTACACAATGCCAAGCTGGAGACTGGTTAAAAACACAAGGCAGATTTATAGTTGATTATCCTTGACTTCTCCCTGAAGTCTGCTTTCAACTAAGCGCAGTTCTTCACTCATACATGCAATATGGACCTAAAGACTCATGACAGAGAATGCAACCCATAACCTCAGTGCTGCTGGCAAATCCGTCAAACCCAAAATCAAGGCACTATGGGAAAAGGTTCTACTGCAAGTTGTAAACTCTGCATTTCCCAGCACCAAAGCCTGCTTGAGAATCAATATCTCAAAAATATAAAAGTAAAGCACAAAGATAAAATTCAGATGCATTAAGCAGTGTCACAAAAGTTTAAATCTATTTCTGTCTGCACAGAAATGAAACCATGTAATCTTTTCATTAATTTATTTAGTTTCTATGTATAACATTTTTCTGCCCTTTCGTCAGCCAGAATACGAGAAAAGCAACGGAAGTAAGGAAACATTCAGCTACAAACAAGTACAAAGAATCTTTCACCAAAAAAAGAGAACTTTTCCATGCACTACAATAAGTGTATAAGAGGTAGAAGTGATTAAGCATTCATTTAAACAGCAAACATTTAACAGACTAGTGCTACACTGCAAACACCAGATAGTATCAATCACAGTTCACCCAGGTGAGGTCTAATCGACTGGGAGTCATGATTGATCAAAGACATCTCTTGAGTTCCAGTACCACCCAGAAAGCCAGATGTTTAAACAACATTCATTCCTCAACAGGAAAAAAAAAAAAAAAAGGAAAAGATAGAAAGAACTTTTCTTTCCATAACATGTCTTTTTTAATTCCAATTGGACTTGAGCCTGTGTTTACTTACAAATCACTATGTAGCTTGGAGGTTACTCCAAGACATGCAAAATGAGGTCTGTACTTTACATACACATTTAGAGCAAGATAAAAGACAAAATATTATAGCCCAAAGTTTCAACACATCCTTATCTGTGTGTCTGAAACTTAGATGATGGGGACTAAGTCATGTAAGTATACTAAGCTCTCAGTAAGCTTAAAGTTAATCCTGTTTCAAAACCAGCATTGGCTTCAGTAAATCCACATTTTCCAGTAAAGGAAATATTTCTTAAATAAAAAAAATACCATATAAGTTCTAGTTCAGACTCTGCACTGTAGATACTCTCAAGCTCCAGACTAAATATGAAAACTTCCTTATGAAAATCATCCCAGGGACTTGCATCAATAAATGAAAACTTGAAAGCAAGTATCTCAGGAAAAAAAAAATTAAAAAAAAAAA